>RJWJ010032220.1:0-18670 GCA_004363605.1 Indri indri
GGGGGGTTGGGGGGCTCCGTGTACGAGTGAGCAGGGTCCTGCAGGGCATGCCAGAGAGGACCCACTGGGCGAAAGGGGGCTGCATGCCCTGAGGGAGCCCTTCCCGCCCCTGGGCCCTGGGTGAAGACTGCGCCGCAATTGGGGGTGCCGGGGAGCACCCGACCTTGCCTTCTGCCCGCCCCATCCTCGGGTGCCTCCGTCAGCCAAACCCACAGTGGCCGGTCTCCCGAGCTGCGGGTGGGGCCAGAGGGTGGGCTTCAGGTCTGCACAGCAAACGAGAACGCTGCACTGAGCACCTTGCACCTGGCAGGAAGGACGGAACCTTGGCTGGTCCCAGCAAGCGTCCTGGGTTGAGTGTTCAGTACAGGCTGGCCATGGGCCCAGAACTCTGGCCCTGATGTCCCAGATCTTTGTCACATCCCTGCCAGGTGGACACCACGACCATCCCCGTTTCCTGGGTGACAAGCCTGTACCTTGGATAAGTTGAGTACCTGTTGAGGTCACCGGGCTAGCAAGTGGCAGATGGACCTGAGCCCATTCTCCTAAAGACTTCTCGGGATTGGGCGAGTGGTCGGGATGGTTCTGGGAGGTGGCATCGAAAGCTGGGGCCTGAGGAGCTTGCAGACAGGTCAGAACTGGGTTGGATGCTTCTGGCTGTGAGAAGAACAGCTCCCTTAGAGCACAACACCCCCTTTTCAGCCAAGCCAGATGACCATAAGATCAGGGAACTACATGGCTGCAGAGAGTCTTGGGAGAGGCCTCATCTGGGCCCCTGATTTAGGCCACACCCTAAGGGGAAAGGGGCCCTTCCTGCCCCGTCTCAGCCTCTGAGCAGCTCGTTCTCCGGGTCTCCTGCTCTACTCTCTAGCCAGGCCTGCAGCAGCTGGCAGCCAACCTGGCCACATCTGCAGTGATCACAAACCACGTCCAAGATCATCTGACTTGCGGGAAATCTAAGGACAAAGTCTGGGCCCCCAGCCCTCCCCTCGTCCCCACCCAGCAGACCAGCAGGCCGAGCCCCCTGGAGGCGCCTGCTCTCTCGAGGTCACCGAGTTCACTGCGGCATAGCCGGGTCAAGAGCAGAGGTCTCCCCAGCCAGGCACGCCCCGCCAAGTCACAAAGGCTTTACTGTATATATTCCAGACAGAGTAGGAAGACATTCAGGTTTTTCCACCCCGACAAAGTACTGTGGATTATTTGCAAGAAATCTGGGAAACTCCAGAAGTCTGTTTTCAAAAGACGCCCACTTGGCTGCTCAGCATTTTCTGAATAATCCCTCATTCAGGTATGGAAGAGGATATATTCTGTTGAAATTTCCAGACTCCACACTCGACTGCTTGGGTGAAAGAGCTGGAGATGGAGCAACGGCAGACCCCAAATCCTGCTGCCCAGCCATTGTCCCCCAGGCTGACCCCATGAGAGGAACTGCACTTCCCAAGTCACCTGGCCAAACCCCGCACCTGCCTCTCCGTGGCATCCCTCCGTCCTGGCATCTGTTTTGCATTACCCTAATTCCAATTCTCAGTGGGCAGCCACCCTTCCCCCTTATAATGTGTCTTGGCCCCTGCCTGTAAACTCTGAGATCAAATTGAAATTCCAATTCATGGACGTAAATTGTCCATGTGATTTGAGTAAGTGAGACGAGACCCATGGCTGGTTATTTTTCCTGGATTCCTAGACGGGACTTATTTACATGTTGGAAAGCACTGATTGCATAATTGAGCTGTTACTCTTGGATGAGTCTATACATTGCTTCTGTGTCGAGGGCAAATAGAACAGGACCATGAGGGGAAAATTGGTGCCTGAATTTAGTGAATTTGTCGGTTGTACCTAGAAACTATTTATAAAGATATGGAAGGGAATTTATAAAATATACAAGTGTAAGAAAGCCTGAAACATAAATCCGGTCTTCCTAAATAATTTAGACTAAAATCGGGGATAATACATTGACTATTTAAGAAGAAAGCTATAGTAGATCATTTTAAACATGTAATTATCATGTTACTCTAAGAGTTTTATAATGTAGATGTAATTATTCCACTCCTAAAACTTTGTTCTTTTATGAAATAACTTTCATTTATAACATTTGAAACACAGAAAAGTTCAAAGGCTAATAAGACAAACACCTATGAACCCTCAACTGAAGTTTGACAGCTGTTAACATTTCTTTATATTGTTCCAAGTGTTATTTTTAAACAAAAGCAATGGAATTTTCAGATCGAGACAATTTTATGCGATTTATTCTCTATCTTTGGATCTCCAGAGACACTTTCTGCCGTGAATTTAAGTATCTTTCCATATATAAATATATATATTTCAAAATAATATGGATGATGGGAGAACAATTTTTTTTTCTGTAAATGGCCTGCTAAGAAACATTTTTGGCTCTGTGGACCATATGGTGTCTGTTGCAACTACTCAGCTCTGCTGTAGTGGTGTGAAAGCAGCCACAAACGATATGTAAACAAATGGGCATGGACGTGTGCCAATAAAACTTTATTTACAAAAACAGGCAGTGGATGGTACTTTGCCAGTTCTTGTTATAGAATATCACTTTGTATATTTAAATTTACTTCAACAGAGCTGTAGTTCATTCATCTTAACTGCTAATTAAAATTCTACCACATGCAATATCTCACTTTACTTAGCCAGCCCTTTATTGATGAGCATTTAGATTTCTGTTAATAGTTTTTAAAGACCCATAACAGATCTGAACTACCCCCTGAACTCTAGAATTGTTCTGAATATATCTGGGCTTCAGAGGATGCGGTGGCGCTACCATTAGCTTGTGCTCTAAGGTAGACATCATTGCATAGACCCCACCCCATTCTGGCAAGAGCTGAAACTCCCCCCTTTAGATACCTCGGGTGAGTGCTTGCTCCAAATACGTGGGTCCTGGCAGAGAATCAGGGGTCACCAGTTCAGACACCTAGGGGGGTCAGGGCAGAGGCCAGACCCTAAATGAAGGATGGATGTGGGCTGGGATGAACTGTGTCAGCAGGGAAGCACATGCCCCGTCCAGCCACGTCTTCATGTCAGCACCACACAGGAACACGGCTGTTGTTGCTGGGTCTTCTAACTTTTCAACAGGAGTTTTATATCTGGATTCTAACACGAATTCTCCCACTCTTCAAATGCAACTCATTCGATGGAAAGAAGAAAAGGAAAGAGGGATGGGAAGACTACTTTGGCATCCCATGGAACAGTGCTGGCCCCAGTTTTCAACCCCAGCAGGATAGGGAGGAGGAACTGTCACAAAGAAGGCATAGAAAAGCCTTCTTCTGGAAAGGAGCTCAGAGCCTGGTTCTGCACCTGCTCACCACAGTGCATCCACCAGCCCATGGGCTGAGCCTCCCGCTTCCTGCCCACGAAGCAGGGCTGAGGACCCTCGTGGGCTGGCCTATTTACAAAGACAAGGGCACTCTGGAAAAAGCAGAAAAGAAGATGTTATTATCATTACCCTACAAAACCTCTGAAACGTAGTATAAGAAGCAGCTCTTTCTTCCAACAAAGCCCCATCTGCTTCGTTCCGGGGTGTGTGCTCGTTAGCTCCTGCTGCACCATATGTCGGTAGGATCTGCATTCCTTCGTCAATTCCACTGGGCCATGTTCCTGGAGTGTGTTCAGTGCATGACTCGTTACAGATCCAAGAAAGATGCTCCTTAGCTTTCGCGTAAGATGTTTATTAGAGTAAGGTCCTTCCCTTTCCCCAACCCCTAAGAAATTATTTTTTCTTATCTCCCCACCTCCCTCCTCAGTTTGGAGAAAATATTTTTTTGCAATAGTGTCCCATCATTTCTCTTTCTTTATTTTTAATTCCATTAGGGTCCTGGTCAGCTGTGCAGCCCAGCATCTTCCCAGTCTTTCGTGAGCATTTATATTTCTAAGATCCAAAAAACAAAAACAAAATACTCTTAGAGAATACCTGCCTTGCCAAGGGCGGGAGGGGTGTTTCCAATGGGCTTTTTGGCTTCTCTGGACCTTCTTGAAGATGCTGGGTCTGTCTGGGGTGACCAGGTGCAGAAAAGGCCTGGAGCATCTCCCTTTCCCCAGAGCCGGCCAGGCCGGGCTCTCGCGAGGTACACGGCCCGGGCGCCACGGTCAGCCAACCTTCAGGAAGAGCCAGGTGGATACACCACAAGGATGACTACAACCTGACTCCAGAAAAGTAGAAAGCTGGAATGTGTCACAGCCTCGGCGGGCAGACTAGAAGCTTTCTCCCACTATTGTCACCATCTCCATCTGGAAAGCCTAGCCCTGCCTCCCCTCTCCCTCTGAATCCTGTCACTGGCACATCTCCAGGACTGGGACACTAATGGGGAAGAGTTTGACGAGACAGCCGGCCCGGGGACAGGTGGGATGTTTTCATTCCACCTGCAGTGTCGTCCTGGGCAAAGGGGAGTGGACAGTTACAGACCCAGGCCTGCCATTTCACCCAGTACATGCCCGTTCGCTAGTCAAGGCGGGGCACGTCTGCAGGACTGGGCCACTGCAGGCCTGAGCCATCTGGGACACTGGCTGGGTGGCTTTGGGCAAGTTAATTATTTCAACTATTGACTCTCAATTTCTTCCTCTGTATAGCATCTTAACAGTGTCTGCCTTGAAGGGGGGTTGTACAGTGGGCTGGGTCAGTGAGGACAGAACACAGGAATGAATGCATGGGACTGAGCTCCAGCCCTGGTAAGAGCTGCTGCTGGGACGGTTCAAATCCAGGGCCTCACATGACTCACTCGGTCACGGAGGGAGCTGCAGGTTCACTGAGCCCAACGCAAGGACGATACACTGAAGGGAAGGTCTCGGTACACAGTCTTCATGCCTGCACTCAAAGAATACATACCCCATTGGGATGAGACGGTAAGATGAGAACTCTTCCCCACAAAGGTATGCCTGGTGTGATGCCACAAAACGTAAGTGATGGTGAGCGAAGGGAGAAAAGTCTGCCTGAAGCATCTCTCTGGAACCCAGAGTCACCTCGGCCCTCTGCTGCTCATCGACTTTCCACGGCTCCCACTGCCTGCTGAACAAAGCCCAGACTGCCGTGGCTGGGCTCTCCTTCTCCCCCGCACAGGGCTGGGCATGTAGTGGGTGCTCAGTAGATACAGGTGGAGGAATTGGACAACATTCTCTGAGGGGCTTTCAAGGCCCCCCAGAATCTACCTGCACTTGTCTCTACTTCTTTGCCGTTGCTACAGCCACGGGAAACCCCTCAATGACACCTGCTCCTCTGGCCTTACTCAGAACATCTCCCCTAAGACCCTCACCCCACTTTGCGCTGGACCAAACCAGCGGCAGGCATCTCTCCCCTTCCCTGAAATCCACAGGCAGAGTTGTCCAGCTCCTTTATGTGGGATGGATGAAGTGCTCAGTGTGCATGATCCTGGGTCCCCAAATACATGACTCCCCCAACCAGGGTGGAGACCCTGCTTTAGACTTCTAGGACTCCCCCCACCCCTAGGCACAGCAAGGAGCTATGGACCTCTTCTTCTGAATCTAAGTCTTACTTTTCCCTCTTTGAACATCCTTATGGGGGGGAGGGGACTTCTGTAAATGGGACCCTCTGTAATCTACACTATCATCGTTTCTCTCATTTTCTCAGTTTTCCCTGTGTCTATTCATGAGATTTTCCTCTCTCCCCACTTAGTTCCCCAATTCCCTGCCATCCTGGCAATATTTTGACCCTTCTGGGAACCCCCAGGTCAAGGTCAAACCACCCTGAAGAGCTCTGCTGGTTCACAGGACCATACAGTGGGGTACCCGCCCTCCAAAACACAAAATCCCCAGCAACAGAGCCACGAGGAACAGCCAAGAAACCACGAGGCAAGATGGTTCCCCAATGACTTCATTCACGGTTGACCTTGGATTTGGCTCTGCCACTTCTCAGCCCTGAAACCATCTGTAGAGCATTTAATGCAAAAAGAACAATCTCTGAAACCTTCAGACAAGAAGCACCATCCAAATCTTGTGTGACTCTTATTCTTAAATGTTTAATTGTACCTCCTTCTGGGACAATATGGCCAATTTCTGAAATACAACCATAGCAATAAATTTCCCATAAGAATTTACTGCCAAATGAATAGTTTTGTAGTCCAGCTATTATTGTTTTAATAAGAAAAAAAATTTGGAAAGTCTCCACACACAATATATGTGCATTCCAGGGTGAGCTCAGGCACACAGCCATCTGGGAACCCAGCACGCACGGCTGGGATGTGGCACCCTGCAGGTCTCACAGGAAGGAGGGACAAGGACACTCAGCTGGGTGCTGGCTATCTGCCCTTCAACCACCACGAGCTCTCCCAGACACAGGGGTCTCAGAGCTGTCTGCATGAGACTCTCTAGATGGGTAAAGAGGAAATTTCTTCTGAGCACGAGCCCAGCCTGCGAAGGGAAGTAACCAGGGTCCCCTGGGAAGCTCTGTCTGCCTTTGTGCCAGCCCTGGATAAGGGCGTTAACGGGTGACACATTCCTGTGATCTTGCTCCCTCTAGAACTGGGCAGGGGTTCCTGGAGGTAGGACAGGGTCAGGGTGGGGTCTGAGCCATGGGTTGGCAAATACATTGCTCCTCTGATAGCCTCGTCTGGCGTCTCACGGCTTCCTCTCATCTTAGACTTCACAGCCATTGTGCTAACACATCACCCTAAGACTTCGAAGACACAGCAAGCCACGAGAAGACACAGAGGAACCTTAAAACATCTTGCTAAGTGAAAGAGGCCAGTCTGAAAAGGCTGCATGCTATATGATTCCAACCACATGATGTTCAAAACTACAGAGATGGTCAAAAGATCAGTGGTTGCCAGGGGCTGGGGGAGGTGAGGGGTGAACAGGGATTTTCAGGATAGTCAAAGTACTCTGTGTGATCCTGTGACGGTGGACACTTGTCATTGCGCATTTGTCAAAACCCATGGGATGTACAACGCCAACAGTGAACCCTAACACAGCCCATGGGCTGCAACTAACCACAATGTATCAATATTAGTCCATCGACGGCAACAACGTGGCCCGCTAAGGCAGGCTGCCAGCGAGAGGAGAAACGGGGTGGGGTATCCGGTGTGTATGGGAGCTCTGCTTTCTGTCCAGTTTTCCTCTAAATGTAAAACTGCTCTAAAGAATCCAGGCTTAGGGAAGAGCTCGGATTCATCTCTGTACCCTCCACGTCCCCCAGGCAGCTCCTGCCTGGATCATCATCACCCCGACATCAGAGCAGGTTCCCCGCTGCTGCTGAGAATGTGATCACTCCCAGCCCCCTGGACCCATGTCAACCAGCCAGACCCGAGCTCTAGCCCCAAGCACAACGTATCACACTCCACTGAGTCCGCCACGTGTCTCCCATGGGTGGCCGGCTCCGATAACGCCTGGGTCTTGGTTGCTTTGACATTTCCGTCCTACCCTGGCCTCCGTGCCTGGGGCCTTGGCAGTAAGTCTGACTCCAGTGTTTGCTGAACATTGGATGAATGAGAGAAAGTAAGACTGTTTGCAACCTGCCGTCCCTAAACTAACGTGCTGGACCTATGTGGCAGCCAAGTCCACGTCATCCTCACCCGGGAGGGCTATGTGCCCACCAGTGCCGGGGGCTTAAAAACTATGTTAAACATCTTTAAAATCCCACCATGATTTGCTCCTCTGTGAAAATATTTAATTACTGGAATTTCCTTCCTATCCCCTGCTCCTCACCCCGCTGTCCTCCCTGCTAGGATTAATGTGGGACTCTGTATCTGTAAAATCACTGCAACTCGCTCTAATTAAGTTCTGGTCCTTTCAAAGCTGGGTTTGAATGTTCAGTTTAAGAATTTCTTTGCAGATTTCTAGGGATCCAATGGTGGGATTTCTTCATAATTGTATTAACATTTCCCAGGTAGCCTTTAATAAAGAGGGATTTGCTCTAAACATCATCGACTCTAAGAACAGGCGGAATTTTCCATGGTGATGTAAGTCGGAATGGTGCTGGGGGAGGGGGTTGGGGGGAGCTGCGCCAGAGCCTCTAGGTCTCAGAAACACCTTCACTTTGACTGAGCACACACGAGGGGATGAATAGTGGCCCCCAAAGGTGTCCACATCCTAAACCCTGACCGTGTGAGCATGTCACCTCGCCCGGCAACAGGGACCTCACAGATTAAGTTAGGGATCTTTGGGGGGAGGCGGTCATCCTGGAGGTTTTGGGTGGGCCGCCGTGCTCACGGGAGGCCTCGTAGCAGGGGCAGCAGGGCCGGAGGCAGAGATTCAGGCGGCTGCGCTGCTGGCTGTGCGGATGGAGGGATGGGCCGCAGGGGCCTCTCGGAGCTGGAAAAGTCACAGATTCACCCCTGGAAAAGCCTCCAGAAGGAACACAGTCCTGCTGACACCTTGAGTTTAGGACTTCTGATCTCCAGAACTGTAAAACAATAAACTCATGTTGTTTTAAGCCACTAAGTTTGTGGTAATTTGTTATGGCAGCCTTAGGAAACTAGTACGGTACGTCTGTACGTAAACGTTCAGGGACAAACACAATTTGCTGTGTCAGTCAGATCTCAGCCTCCGCACTAGTAACACTGGGGACAGATGACTCTTTGCTGGGGGGGGGGGGGGGGGGGGTCCTGTGCAGTGCCCCAGGCCTCCACCCACTAGATGCCAGGAGCTCCCGACCTCTACCCAGTTGTGACGACTACAAACGTCTCCAGATGTTGCCACATGTTTCCTGGAGGGCAAACCCCCTCCTTGGTTGAGAACCACTGTCATATGAGTATTATACTTCAATATAAAAATGTTTTTAAATAAACCCATGTAAAATAAAACAAAGTAAAGTAAAATAAAATGAACCTTTCCTCCTGCCCTAACCAGAGCACCTGTAGAACACACTCAGTTTTATTCAAGACACAGACGACTCTACTCTTTCTGAGGGAAGCTTTGACAGGACTCGCCTGGCCTCGTCTTAGAGCAGTGTCATGAAAGCACACTGGTCCCTGTGCATGAGGTGAGGCTGGATGGTGGCACTTGGCGAGGATGTGACAGTCCCTAAGATAGACCCTGGGTGGCTGGGCTGAGGCACCCGCAGGTGCGGGAGCAGACCAAGGACCAAGGACCACCAGGGAGCCCACTTCAGCCCTGGGTCCCTTCCTCCCCTCCAGACCTGTTAAATGGAATCGCGTGAATCAGAATCAGACAGAAACCTGCCCTGGGGGCTGCTGAAACCCGAGCCCTTTGGAGGGGCTAACTGCGCCCAGGTCTGGGCACGGGGAGGGAGACCCAGGGGCTGACGGTTCGCAGGCAGCGGTGGGGTGGACGCCAGGTGGCTGACGGAAGGAGAGCAGCGGGAGGAGGGACAGCTCTCATAAACAAGTCTCTGCCTGGCAGCGCCTCTGATCCCCCACATGACGCCTCGAGCCCCCAGTCCTGGCTAATGTGCAGCAAACCCACCTTCCCCGATTACCTCATTGCTGCGAAATGACATTTGAAGGGCTCAAAGGGGCCACAGAGGGGGAGGGGGGGCTGACCCCGAGTCAATTCTCGCCCGACCCTGTCGGGGACCACCCCCTCCGCCTGAGTGAGTCGTGTGCCCCAGGTCCCAGGGAGGAGTGTACGTGTGGCTGGCTTAGCTCAAATGCCACCTCCAAAGGCCTCAGCACATTCCCACTTGATGTGGGGCAGTGGGGTCACCTGGGAGTTCAAAGGGGAGCAGATGCCAGGAGGCTGGGAACCAGCAGACAGAGAACAGCTGGATGCCTGGGGTGACAGCCCTTGTAAACAGGGACCAGCAGTTTCTGGATCATTCGGATCCTTCCGAAAAGCGGCTCAAGATGGCACCAGAGCGCTTTCCCAAGCTGCAAGTGCTCAGAGCTGGCAGGGGAGATTGAACTCTCATCTCATTTTTGAGGGCAAAAAAACCCTGTTTTTCAGTGTTTGGGACGTGAGCAACATGCTGAAAAGACTGTGGCCCCAGATCTCACCTGCGTTAGTGACGCCCCGTCGCCCCCTTTCCTGTAGAAACGAGTGGCATCTGTCTTCACGTGCCTCAGAAAGTCAGAAAAATGCCGAAAGGAAAGCGTAACCCTCCCGTCTCTGTTGCCAGACCCTTTACTCCTGGGCTCTAATTGTGAAATAAAATATTCTATCCCTCTTCAAGGGGCTTGGGAAACAAGGAGCTCAACAGGGAGGGATTTGGGGTGAGACTCCCGCAGGAGCGGCGACAGCAGCGGGCGGCTCGCCGGTGTTTACCAGCGAGGCCATCCTCGCTCCTCCTTCTGGGCTGAGATTAAATGCACAGAACAGCCCAGCTGTAGGGGAGGCTTTTTGCAAGGTATTTAACAGACTGTGGTCACCGTCCAACTTATGGGAATCAAGGAAAAATAAAACAGACCCTCGCGCTTATGAAACCTACACACCCTTGGTAACCCAGCATGAAATGTTGCAAGCGGTGCCTCGTGCCTAAGGACCAGCCAGACACCCCGCCGGGCTCCTGGTGCCCTTCCTGCGTCTCCGAGGGGATCCCTGGCAGGGTCCCAGCACCTCCACCACCCAGAACCACCTGACTAAGACCTGTCTGGGGGGAGAGGGGAACAGAGAAGGGAGGGAATTTGCCCTATCAAAATGTTTATTGTTCAGACTTCTTGGATTATAAAATGTTACAATATAGGAAAATGCAGATGTTGCTCTTTTTCTAATCCAAGAATATGAGGTTTAGGCAAAAAGCCTCTATTGAATTTGGCACGATTTCCCACGAAGTTGATTCTGCAGGGTGGGTTTTTCTCTGACCACTGCTTTTGAAGGTTTTCCCAAATAACTTGATTCAGGGGTCCAAGAGGTCCCAACGCCAGGTGCTGTGCATCCGGCCCTTTTTCTACGGGGTACCCCCCGTCAGCCACTCCCAGGGTCATCTCTGGGCCACGTGAAGAAACAGGCTGGGGCTCGCCAGGAGGCTTGCTCTTTGGAGAAGCAAACGGCGGGTGGTGGAGAAGCAGCCCAGGGCAGGGTCCTGGCGCAGAGTCGCCGCCTGTCTCAGGAGCCATGTGCCCCTGAGCGAATCACTTAACTTCCTTCTGTCAGTTTTATCATCTGTAAAAGGGAGCTGACGACATCACCTACTGCCTCACGGGCCATTCAACCTCTATCGTCCAGAGGCCAGCAGCCCCCTCCTGTGTGGCAACCAGAAATGTCTCTGTCTTTGTTATTCTAAGTGCAAAGTAACCTCCTTTCGCAATAGCAATTACCCATAAAGATTGCCCCCAAATTAGAAACATCGAGTCATTTTCTACGTGCCCCTGGAAGAGGCAAAGGTGGAGGTAATGGGCCCAGGCAGCATCTCCACAGACAGATCCAAATGGCAGCTGGAGTTGGGGCCCTAAGAGGCCAGCTGCAGCCGGGTAGCGAGGAGGTGAGGGAGGAAGGCCGGCCGGGGAGGACAGGGAAGGAGAAGACTTCTTGGCTGGGCCAGACGGACCTCACGTCCACTGATGGGGTTACATCAGCAAGTTTGGTAAATGCCATGTGTGGGCAAAGACTTGGTGGGCCATGCCAGGAGGGGCAGCATTTGGCAACGCAATTTGGGAGTTGAATCACGAAGCCCCAGATGGAGCCATGATGTGTAATATATAGCTTCCCCAGAAAAGTCAAAAGATCTGGCAAAACAGGCTGTTCTCACGTGGTAGAAGGTGGTGGGGGGCGGTGAGGAGGAAGCTGACAGCTGGCAGCTCCGGCCCCGAGGCTGGGCCCCGTGAGGGCCCCCCGATCTGGGCAACAGTGGATGCGTCCCTGATTTCTCCACAAACAAGGGGAAATCAGTCGTGACAAGGCAGACACTTTGAGGCATCAATTCCCCACCATAATTTCAAAGAGAATAAATGAACCAGGGGTAATAAAGTGGCAGCCGGGGAGAGGGTGGGTCTCTAATGAGGGACCCCGCAAGCTTATCTCAGTTGGCCGGCTGCAGTCCCCAGAGCCCCAACATTAGGGTGGGTGGAAATAAACATTAATCAGCTTCTTCAGGGGTAGTTTATTTGCTGAGCCAACATGAATTCTCTTGGCAGTTTTTTTCTAGATCTCTCTTGATGGAGACTCTGGTAGCCTCTCTGATAGCCGCCTGTTACATCTACTTTCAAAAGTCTCTCCCTCTCTTTCCCTTCCCCCACCTCTGTCTCTTACTCATTTTTTCTGCAATAACCTCATTAAAAGGACTTGAAAATAGATGTCAAGTTTTTAAAACTTTAATAATGACTATCTCAATGGCAAGAGATGAACTTTATGAAATAAAAAGAGACTCCCCCCATCATTTCAAAATATACCACTTGGGGTGTGTAGGCCAAAGTATCCTCCCTTCCTTGATTCATTGTGGACCCTATCATTGGTCAGAAGTTTTCCTTCCTAGCTCATCATAGAGTTGATCAGCTCGTCCCTCCCCAGGTGACGAGACAACACTCCTTTATTGTTTCTTCCCGCACCTGCCGGGTCCTTGAAACGTTCTGTCTGTTGCTCACAAACTCTCTGTGCTAACAAGGACCTAGACGGTGCGCACCTAGGAGCCCACATACTCGGGAAATTCCTTCGTGCCGTCTCAACGTGCTCCCTCACAGCAAATTACACGTGGTGAACGGCAGAAGTGAATTCACCTGCAAAAATACGGTTGGTGGTTGCGTGAATGAACTTCCTGGATCACCGTTTTTAAGGATGCCTATGACGCACGTGTTGGAGCATGAAAAATGTCATAGCTTAAGTTACGACTGCATATCAGGAGACCCACTCAAGAGCGACAGACCGTGGGTCCTTAGACAGGCTCCAGGGGTGAACGCGGCCCAGCTCCTGTGCCCCCTTCTTCATGGGGCCCTACTTCCGTCTTATCCATTCTTCCTGTGCCTCCCTCCCCTTCACAGAAGCCGCGCCTGGAGATCACAGCGATCCCGACGGAGAAGGCGTCCCCTCTGGAGCGGGGGCTGCTCAGCTGACCCGCGGTGGCTGCGAAGCAAGAAAGAGGACCGGGGCTCCACTCCGGCTGCTCTCTCCCCAGCCCCAGCCCTGAGTCATTCACTCATTGTTTCTCGTTGACAGTGAAAAATCATGACCTTTTTTTGGTTTTGTTCTTATCGACAGCAAAGGGATGGATCTGCCTAAATAGAAAATAAGACTTATCATGAATATTTCACACCGCTTTGGAAAGGTGACGCTAGAGACAACTTTTGCAGCAGCCGAGGCCTCCAGCCAGCTCCTGTCACTGAGCATCACCCCTCCAGAGTACACTCAGAGCACCGTGATGCCCCCGAATCTGAACTTGTGTTCTCACCCGAGCTCTACCTTAGCAGCCCTGGAAAAGAGTCTACCTTTTTAGGCGGCTTTCTGAGCCGGTACATTTATAATTAAGATTGCTCCTCCACGAATGCGGCCAATAGAACTTTCATTCTTAGTGTGGGAGGCATCACAGGGCACCCCTGTACGTGAGGACAAGAGGTTCTTTCCGCCTGGAGTCCCGTAGGCCAAGAAGCAAACGAGCGCTGTGCGTGGGGAGACCAAACGGATCACGCCGTCATCCACTTCTGCGTTAGAGGACATGCGACGCGTGAATGAGACGCCGGTGCACGGCGGCCACGGACAGAGAAAGAGAGAGAGACGCAGACGCAGGGCCAGGGAAACGGAGAAGGGAACAAAGGGAAAAGAAAGAAAGTGAAAACGGGGTAAGGGAAGGAGAAACTGCCTCACGTTATTTCCGTGGCTCGAGTGTGGACGTCCCACAGGAAACCGGGGGTCACTGAGGACACGAGCCAGGTCCTGCGACTCTTTGTCACCTCGGGCTGAAGCGCAGCACCTGGACCAGAGCAGATCCCAGTAACTGCTTCAACCGTTGTTTGAAAAGAGGCAGAAAGGGCTCGACTTTTGTGGATAATCGTCCCTCATTCTGTGGCTCAAACGAACTCAACTCGTCTCAGCTCAGCCCCGTCCGATCCCCTCCTATCTTTGCCTTTCCCATCCTTAGCCTTTTTTCACCATTTTTTTCTTCTTTCTTTATTTCCTTCTCATTTGGGGAAGCAAACACAAATATTTTTTTCAGTCCTTGGATTGCGGCAACCAGGGGGAGCCACAGCTCCAGAGAAACCTTCCGTCCAGGGCTGGCCCTGGGGTCTGCGCAGCCACCAACGTGTGCGCCACGCCATTTACGATTCTCCATTTCCCGAGAAATGAGAAGGAGGGTGCATCTGGCCGGGGCCTTACCCAGACCCCAGGTGGGGATTTCTCAAAGATTCTCAGTAACCTTGGAAGACCTAGCACCATCCAGAGCTATCTTGGGGCTTCAGTAACCACATACCCACCTCTCCTTCACTGCTGGGCAGTGAAATTGGGATGAAAAAGGAGATCTTATTTTCCAGGGTTTGCATGGGAACAAGTTCCTTACATTCAAACTAAAGTGTGAAAGGTTACTACAATTCCATTTCCAACCCCTGAACATGGCAGACGAGGGCAGCGACTGGGGCAGGTACTCTGTGAAGGGTTCACGGCGCAGAAGTCAGTGCTTCCCAGAGTTCTGTTTCTGTTTCCACATCGCCTTGTGCAATTCAGTCTCCTCCTGGGGAGTCTCAGCAAAGTCCAACCTGGGTTCAAACTACTGCTCATTTGCAAATTATTATGGAACTGGAACTTCTAAAAATAAACATGGTAGGATTTATGGCAAATGGAAAAATCTCCTCGAAAGTGATTCTCCAGTGAAACCAAGTGAGAACAGTTGTTCGGGGCCATCCAGGAAATGCTGGAGTCGGCAGCTGTTTCCTTACGTCCTTCTTTCTTGGGAACTCTGGAGACTGGTAATTTGGGGATTATGCATTTAGTATCAATGACTATTCCAGAACACATTTTAGACTATTGTTTTAAGTATCATGAGACAGGCTGTTTAAATATCATACTTCATAGCTGGAGCCAACGGTCCGTACTGGGGGTCTGGCTCCTCCCCCAGGTGCTTCATAAGGAAGTGGAACATCTTTGGGTCAGCATGTAGCAATGTTGGGAAAATGACAGCAATGCCCACAAGGAAATGGGAACAGAGCTGGGGGAGGGGTTCTGAAGGAAACCTCAAAGCAAGCAGTCCCTGGCAGCTAACACCGCTCAGCGGAAGACAATGGATAGGAGAAACTGACTTGGCAAACTTTCAGCCATCTGGTCAACCGTCCATGGACAGAACAAATTATGCATTCCTTCATTCGGCAAATATTTATTAAGTACCAACAACATGGCACGAGGATACAGCTGTGAACAAAGCAGGTGTCTCAGGAGCTAGTCGCGAAAGCTGCTGTGGGTAAGACCTCATAGGCAATGTTGGGGAAGGGAAGAGAAAGTCACAAGCCTGGTCCTCAAGGAAGCTTCTTGTTTAGGAAGAGAGCAAGACATAAACCTGGCAGAGGCTCAAGAACATTAACCACATGCACTATCCGAGGCTTCAGTAGATGAGTTGGGTGAAGTTCATTCCTGCCCCAGGGCCTTTGCACTGCTGCTCTCTCTGCCTAGGACACTCTCACTGCTGTTCTGCACGTGGCCAGCTCCTACGGATGATTTGGAGAGGCCGTCCTTGAGCCCCCTTGTGTAAAGGAGCCCCCTGGTCACTCTCTATCCTATTTTGCTTCCTAGCTTTACCATCTGAAAGCATCTTCCCTTATTACATATTAACTCATTTGCTTATTGTCTAATCCCCACCAGAATGCAAGCTCCCGCAGAGAAGAGGGACTTGGTCACAGTTCCTGAAAGACCTCAGGTCCTCACTGCATATCTGTCAACACAATGATGTTCCCTTTGCCCTGTCCCAGCCGGCAGGTTGAGAGGGCGAAGTGGACTCAGACATGCGGAGTGCTGCTGAGGGGAACAAAGACACGTGGTCAGAGCAGGGTGCGAGATGAGGTGTGAGCTCTTACCTCACCCAGCGGCACTGCCTCATCAGTGACTGGGGAGCCCCGTGGACCTGGCCCCATGTGGCTCCCTAAGCGGCCTGACCATATTCCGCATGGCATATTTTATAGTCCTGCCTACGTCGCTGAGCTAATCCTCAGAGAGAGGAGACAAGGGGCATCAGAAGAGGTTGCCCTTTGGCTCCAGAACTTCTCACCCAGGTACACTGAACACAAACCATTTGAATTCCCAGCCCCAGCAGGAGCAGGAATCCCCACAACCTCTAGAGCGTCCCATCAGAAAGACTGCAGAGGTAACCACCCCACAGCCACCCTCGGGGTGACCCATACTGGGGGAGACTCAGTTTCCCCCTTGGCTGGGAGCTGTGTTTGCTTCATAACAACCACGATATTGTCACGCTGTGGACTGCTATGTCCTCAGAGCCTCCTGGGTGCCAGGCACAGCTCTCGAAGGTTTCCTACTTCGTGTGTTCCTCCAGAAACTCCACCAGGGCTGTGTCCTTATATTGCGCCCATTTCCAGATGGGTAAACTGAGGCCAGGAAAGGCAGTATGTTGTTCAAGTCCCCCTAGGCAGTGAGTGGAAGAGCAGAGAGTGCGAGCACAGCCTGTGCATGTTCCCTCTGGTGACCCAGCTCCGGTGCAGGTGGACACGCATGCGGGACGGTGAGTAGGGCGCCGCACCTTAAGTCTGTAAATTCCAGGACAGGAGATTGGAGACAAGTCCCTTTTTGGGGGTCCCAAGCAGGACTGACTGCACACCTGAAATGAGGGTCTCCTGGACTCCTAAAATCAGAGACTTGGGGACATCTCGGGGCTGGACGTCCACCAGGGGACCGGGAAAGGGCGCGTTGCGCAGCAAAAATTGGCTCGTTCGCTGCAGGCGCGTGACTGGCTGCAGTTCCGCCCTCGGCCGCGTGGCTGCGCTGTTGTGCAGCGAGTGAGAGCCGCGCGTGGGGGGCGGCGGCGGCGCCGAGACCGAGCTGCCCGGAGCCCGCTGCGCCCGGGCGGGCGGGGGGCTACAGCTGGCCGGCCCCTCCTTCCCCGGGCCCTGTGCCTCCAACTGGGGTCCCGGGGTAAAGTCGTGGTTGGGGGCATCGCCCCTGGGGGCAGGGAGGCAAGCACCTGGGAGGGGGTCCTGGGGTAGGGACCCCCCGCTGGCCTGGCTCGGCCAGGACCAAGACCCCCCGCAGGCCAGGCGCTCCCTGGTTACTTCCCGGTGTCCTCAGGGTGCCTGGCACGGCTGGGTGCGGTGAATCGGACGAGGAGGGAGTGTGGGAAGGGTCCTAGGTCCCCTCAGGGCAGGGGCTTCTGGCCGGGCGGGTGTCACGGAGGGTACTGATCCCCTGCGGGGACACTGGTGGACCCCAGGCTGGGGCACAGGGGGATCAATCCCCATCTGGTCCAGGTGCTGTGCATGGTAGCAAGGCCCAGAGAGGCCTTTGGGGACAGGGCACTGGGAGAAAATGTCTGCTCCATCTCGGGGAGCAAAAGCCATGTCTGACAGGTTAACGACAGGCTCGGGGCCTGGCAGTGCCTCGGGCACACTTCTGACTTGGAAAGGTGTGTGCATGTGTGGCGGGGGGAGAGACACGGACAGACACGCAGATGGCTTAGCCAAAGACAGGAAAACAGGCACCCCAACGCACCGCGGGGAGAAGGGGTGACAGAGACGGACGCCCCCTTCCGACGAGGGAGAACACCCGGGTTTGTAGGGACGGTGCGTGCAGGCTGCCAGCCCAGGAAAGGGTTAAAGTGGGAGACATTTGCGCTCCTGGAACAGAACAACAAACCATGATTTTTCCGCCAGAGGGAGAGAGAGACAGGGAGAGAGAGAGGGAGATAAAGATTGATGTTGTTCTTGGTGGAGAAACACGCGCACGCACACACATGCACGTTTTTCTGTGTGCAGGGAAAGCGTAACAACAGATAAGGGTTTTGCACACACACCATAAAGTGTCCTATCTGGAGAGTGAGAGTGTACATGTGTTTTTTGACCATGGTTTGTGTTTCTGGGCTGCAGCAGAGGAAACCTTTCCAAGAGGGAAAGAGAGAAAGACGCAGAGAAAGAGGGAGGACATCTGCCCACGCAGGAGCACAGGCTCAGAGCTGCCTGTGCCTGTGACAGTGTGTTCAGGGGTGCACACTCAGAGAGAGAAAGGGGACGTGTTTGCATGGAGATGGAGCCAGACAAAGAGACCTTCAGTGCCCTGGGGTGTGCGTGCATGCACGCATGCGTGTGCGTGTGTGCGTGTGTGTGTGAGAGAGACAGAGACAGAGAGGGAGAGACAGTGAAAGAAAGGACATGTTTTTCCCACTTGGAAAAATAGCATATGTGTTTTTCTGCTTACAGGGAACTGGATCAACACAGGGAGACTTTTTTTTCTTATAACCACACACATGTGAACACACACGGAGTTTTCTTCTTTTCCAACGACTGTTTTTCATGTCTTGTGTGCGCTTTCTTGGGGGGAGGGGAGTTATTTTGCCTAGTGCTGACAAGCTTTAGAGAGAGACGTTTCTGAAAGGGAAAAAGAACCTTTTTGCCTGGAGACACACGTATTTCTGTGAGCCGAGAATTACCAAGTGTTGGTCTTTCAGGTGGTCCACACTTAGTGAAAAAGAGACGTTCTGCCTGAGAGAGAGAGAGAGAGAGTGTGTGTGTGTGTGTGTGTGTGTGTGCGCGCACCTCACACACGTTTTCCTGCATGGAAAAGATGCATATATTTTTCTGCCTACAGGAAGAGACAGTCTAACAAGTGGAGGTCCCCCCTACCCCCCCACCCCCCCGCCACAATGTGCACAAACACAATGCACACTTTTCTGAGT
>RJWJ010032221.1:0-18652 GCA_004363605.1 Indri indri
GACTTTCTAAGTTGTTGCTTCTATTGTGCTTCCTAAAATTACCTTCTGTAAATTAGTAGCCTGGTAGTAGAGACTTAGAAAAGCCCACATTCTGCTTCTGAGACTAGTCTTAGCCAGTCCCTTTGCCCTTTTTGGCACTGCAGAGCAGAATAGTGCAAAGGCAAACTCAAATGAAAAGCTCTCATCCTTGCTGTGACCAGAGTCTTGCCTGGCCGTTAATCACATCTGCAGAAGTCACATGGGATCCCAGTTATACCTTTCCTTCCCCTACTAGGTGTCTGGAAAGGCCAGTGTACTAAATACAGGGACAATATGTCAGATTTGAGTCTAGATTGGGAATGAAAAACAATGTGTGAAAAAAGAAAAGAGAAAATAATAATATTAGGAAAAGTATTGATACCTTTGAATTTATTGTCTTTGGCATGTTTGACAAATTTTCTGCAATTTTCAGGTTGTCTTCTTTTCAATATGAAGATTGAACCTTGTAATCTACCTGTTCCTACTCTCTGCTGAATCCCCTATGATTCAAAAAAGATATATTTCATAGTCAAATGTGTTCTGTGGATTTAGTAGTGGAGTTGAGCCTTCAGAGGAGTAAGGTTGGGTTAGGTTTACAGGAAGAGGGATTATCACTCAACACTCCCTCCTTCCCCGCCTACCCTTTACCCCCATCATTAGTAGTACATTCTTTTGCCAGGCCTATAAAGAATTAGGAGGTGGTAAGGCCAAAGATTCCGTGATGTCAAAGCCTTATGTACGCTCCTGCATTTAGAAAGGAAAGAAATGAGAAATTTTCAGTCTTCTCCTTTATCACCTCCTCCTCATGCATTTCCCCTCCTCTGTGACTCAAAAAAAATGAATGAATACCTGCTGTGACTTATCTTCCCACGAACTAGACATTTAACTGGAAGGAAAGCTTACTTCCTTCTATTCCTTTCTCATGAGCCTTCATACCTTTCTTAGGAGGCACTCACCCCAGCTGCAGGCATAACTCATAAAGTTTTGAGCTCATTGAGAAGTAGCCAGGTCAATTACCATCTACTCAGATTTATTCTGCAGTCTTCCATGGAATGGAATATCGTGGTTATTCACGTTTCCCAAATGGCAGTTTTATCAGTAACGTCCAAGGATCAGTTCCACATTGCTGTTCAGACATTGGAAGGAATTAATAGTAGTGTGACACAAATAAGTTAGGAGATTACTGACAATTTTTGTCAGCATTAAGGAAATCTATCTTAGGAAACTATACTTTTTTTTGGTACAAATAATTAGATTAAATCATTACATAGAAACATACATTGCTGATTCAGTATAGATCGTCAATCTGCAGACTGAAAGATTGCCCAGGCAAGATAAACATTACCTTCACTACCGCTCCCTATGGAAAGAGACAATATGTTATGTCCTAATCAAAGGGAGCCTGACAAACAAAAAGCCATCTCCCCACTTATGTGGGGCCAAGTTACTCTTTGCATTTGAGAATCTTAAATGATTGAAACTGTCGTGCTGACAGTTGATACGCATTAGAAATGCTCAGGAAACCATAGGAAGCGTTTGTGCCCTAACAGATGTACAGAATGTGCTGATGATATCCGTATAACATAAAAGCACAGGAGTTTGAGGTACTTGTGGTTTTTCATATTCGGAGTGGAGGAGGGTCAAACTGTTTTATTTGCACACACTCACGTACCCACAGATGATTGATTAATAGAGAGACATACCAGCGGTTTTGTGCTTGCTTTGCCTTCAGCCTCTCAGAGACTGATTACCTTTGGAAAATTGACATAGTCTATCAGGTACCTAATAGAGGATCTCAACCTTGAAGTTCTTTAGTTTCTTCTTTTATATCTGTCCTGTATTCACTTCTCTCAATGAAATCAAAATTCAATTCTTGACTTGAATTGCTTTGGAGGCATTGAAATCTACCCACCAAACTGACTCATTACTGTACTAGTTCCAGGATATCCCAGAGATCCACATCTTTTATTCCATGGCTTAAGCAGCCATCTGGCTATATCTCTATGTGAATTTATTACATCTTACTGGTCCCACACTGAAGTATATTGAATCTGTTTGTACAACTTATCATGCGTTTTAAGCTCTTATGTTTCTTTCTCTACATTGTTTCTTTACAGAGCTACAGACAACCAGCTGCTTTTATCGTCACCCAATACCCTCTGCCAAACACTGTGAAAGACTTCTGGAGATTAGTGTATGATTATGGCTGTACCTCCATTGTGATGCTAAATGAAGTCGACTTGTCCCAGGTTGATGACTATGGTTTGCTTTTGTGTACTTGTACACACTTAATAAAGTAGTAATAAAATGCTAAAATCTGCGTTATGCTACCCCAATTAGAAAAAATAATGCTCATTTCTTTTTCTTTCAAAACACTCATCATCTAGGGCTGCCCTCAGTACTGGCCAGAAGAAGGGATGCTACGATACGGCCCTATCCAAGTGGAATGTATGTCTTGTTCAATGGATTGTGATGTGATCAACCGGATTTTTAGGATATGCAACCTAACAAGAGTAAGTCATGGTCGAATCATTCTAACTCTAAATGAGCTAATCCAGAACAAATAGACCATAACCATTAGGGGATATAATTCCATTCAGACAACAGGGATAGTAGAATTATTTAATAAGAAGCACTACACAATTCATCCCAAAGCTAGTACATCTTACAGCTTAGTACTAGAATAAATATGCACTCTAAATACAGGAAAGTAGAAATGCTAGGACTAGATTTTCTGGTCAGTTACTAGACTGACATATTTCATCTGGAAATCTAGACTCAAATGTACTGGCTCAATCAAATTTGACAGTCTGGGCCTCGACCCTGAGCATATGTGGACTTATCTTAAGGACGACTGCATGTTTTATTAGTATTGCCATCCAGCCCAAAAAGGCAAGCGACTAAAAAATAAGAACATAGTAATTATAGTGACAGAGGAGCTCAGGAGGAAGGGATATGTTGGATCAGCCATTATAGGGGGAGTGCCATGTCACTGTTAAGTCCTATGTATAAGAGGCATGAAGGAAAAAGTAAATCACTTTTTTTTGGAGAATCACCATTATTGATTATCCTACCTACAATTTCATCTTCCTAAATGCCCCAACATCTGGCTCTGCCCAGATCTAAAAGTAGAACGAGTGCTGCTACTACTGTGCCTTTTCCCAGCAGCAAAGTAGCAACTGCTGTGTCCCTCAGAAGTCTTTTTTGCCCTGATTCTTCATGTGCTTTGCACGAAATGACAAATTAAATTTGAGGATCTCTCCTTCGAAAAAAAATAAAAAGTACTAATCAAAACTGTTTAGATTGTATAACCAAGTAGCAAACAGAATTTGAAAAGAAAACATTAGTAACTTTCATGGAACTAAGCTCTTTTTAAAGGGAAAGAAAGATTGTTCTGTTTTTTAAAATACCAGCTCTATGTATGTGTATTATTGTAAGTGTATGATTAGGGTTGTCAGATTTCGGTGTTTTTCATATCAAAATGACTATATATGTGTCTGGTTAATAAGTCTATATGTATATGACTTTAAGCAGGGAATAAAATCATATCCAATTCTGTTACTAATTTCAGTGGAGAAAAAAGGATAACTTCACGTCATAATACTCATGTATACGTTAGATGTTAATTTAAATGGAATCTCATTATGTCTGCACATCTGTCACTTTGTGGTTCTAGTAATATTTTAGTTGAGAAAGCGTAGCTGCTGAAGAGAGTAAGGCTGGTCTGTTAATTGAGCTGTTTATATGGAAAATATTCTGGGAACAGGAACTGAAATCTGTTACCTTTTTTAGTAAGCATCTTTATTTGTTTATTTGCTGAACTTCCTATTTGGTGTTCTGGTCCTTATTAGTGCATGATTTTTTTTTCTATTCCCCATCTCATTATTTAATATCATTTACTTCATCAAATATTTAATATGCACCAACAATTTGTGTACAGTACTATTTAGGGCCTGTATCCAACCAAACGATGTATGAGCCCTTGCCATAGGGAGCTTCAGATTTGATGGATATGACCTCCTCATGTATTACATTCTCTTCCTTATATTCTTATTTGAAGGTTTATGGTTTTGATTCATTCTTTCAACAATATTATTCTTTGAAAAGTATATACAAAGTTCTAGGAATACAGAGGTTAGGAAAAAGAGATTTCCTCATCCTTAAAGAATCTGTATATTATCAGAAAGAAAAGCATTAAACAACTAATTGTAAAAATCATTTATTAAAATGATATATTTTATAAAGAAAAAGTAAAAGAATACAGAGTGTTTAACTGGGCAACCTGACATAGCTGTGTGATTAGAGATGACTTCTTTGAGATAGTTGTATTTAAGCCAAAACTTAAAGAATCAGTAGGAGTTATTTGGGGGTGCAGTAACCAACCATTCTGGTTTGCCCAGGATAGAGAGCTTTCTGAAGACACGCAAGTTGTAGGTGCTAAGACCAGAAAACACCCAGGCAAACCTGGGACAAGTTGGTCACTATTTGGGATTGAGAAGGGCAAGCAAGAAAGAAGCATTCAAGGCAAAGGGGACAGCATATGCAAGGTCCCCAAGGCAAGAAGTGACTTTGTAAATGGATTAAAAGAAAGCCAAGGGAAGGCTGGGAAAGGAGGTGGAGATAGATCATGATCACTTAAGGATTTTTAAGTCATAGCGCCAGTTTGGATTTTGTGCTGGCATCACTTGGAAGCCATTAAGACAGGGAATGACAAGATCATATTTGTACTCCAAAATAATCATGATGCTTGTAGTTAGAAAGAACTGGAAGGAAGTCAAAGTTTATTCAGGGAGATCAACTAGGAGATAATTATCATAACTTGTCATTGGGACTGCAATGATGTCAATGGCAATAAAGAGAAGGAAATGAATTTGAAAGTTATTTAGGAAATATAGGAATTGATTACTGGATATGGGTGTGAGAGAGAAGCAGATATAAAGGATGATTCCTGTGTTTCTTGCTGTAATCATTTAGAATGTTTTCATACTGGCACATACATATCTAGGACTTGCATCAGCTAGACTCAATCCAGTGTAAAGTTCATTTGTATTGTGTATCATATGCATCTTTTACTTTTTAGTAAAAATTCTAGTCCCAACTTACTTACATAAAAACTCTTTTCCCTCTACAGCCACAGGAAGGTTATCTGATGGTGCAGCAGTTTCAGTATCTAGGGTGGGCTTCTCATCGAGAAGTGCCTGGCTCCAAACGGTCATTTTTGAAACTGATACTGCAGGTGGAGAAATGGCAGGAGGAATGCGAGGAAGGGGAAGGCCGGACGATCATCCACTGCCTGTGAGTAGGACTGTTCAGCCTGGCCATTCCCTGGGCTGTGGTGCTTATTTTCTCAGTACCCTTTGCATTTTCTGTATTAAAGAGTATCTGACTCACATCTTACAGATCTCCTACAGATGTTATTTAAAACAGTCTTATGAGTCTATAATTAACTACTAACTTTAATGTTTTATTTTTTCTAAATATTGATTAGTTATTATATGATTTAAACTCTTTTGAACACTATCCCAAGCAACCTCTGACTTACACAGTTTACAACTATATCAGAATCTCAAGGTATCTGGGTTGCAGCCATCTATGCCTATAGCATATTCCTAAGTGTAAGCTACTGACTAATCCCATCCTCACGTTTTCCTCCTCTCTGCTCTGTACACATCCATGCACACTTATGAAGCAAAATTAAGACAACAGAAAACAATTTAAATTATGATGTTTTCTTTTCCCAAACATAAACGATTGTGTGAGCTATGGTCATCCGGCACTGCTAACTCAAATGCCTTTGCTTTCAGAAACGGTGGCGGGCGAAGTGGCATGTTTTGTGCTATAGGCATCGTTGTTGAAATGGTGAAACGGCAAAACGTCGTCGATGTTTTCCATGCGGTAAAGACACTAAGGAACAGCAAGCCAAACATGGTGGAAGCCCCGGTGAGTCTAGAAGGCATCTTAGAGATTAGTCAGTCATAGATCTTATTGACTGGACATCACATACAAATAGGGAATCAGATGTGAAAATGAGTCGTTGTAGGGACTTTCCTGTTGTTAGATTGCCTAGCATCCCCCTCTACCCATAGAAACTTAATCGCACAAAAATTGCTCATAATGAAAATAACTATTTTCATTTAATTTGGGAAATGTATAGGATTTTTTGCTATTATAGCCAATAAATATTTGTTGCAATAAACTTTGGTGAATGGTTCTATAATAAGAAATCCTGCTATCTAGGCTGTATTTTCATTTATTTTTATTTCTTAAAGCATATTGAGTTAACTTGTAAAACATTCATCTATGGGGTATACTGATAAGTTACATCAGTACCCTAGATACCCAGTGTTTTTAAAGGACAATTGAAATTTATTTTTGTCATTAACAATTTGATCAGAAAATGAATTATAATCTGTCATCATTGACAGTCAACAGCAGCTCTTTCAACTGTAGAATGAAGTTCCTATGATGCTACTTGAATCAATCAGGGCTCATAAAATCAGAACACAGCTTACAAAATAAGAGTGAATAGGTGGGTGTTGCCAAGGTTTATCTGGGTGAAGCTGTATGCAAGTCAAACCTCTCTAACATTTTACTTCTAAAGAGATTTCTCTTTGCACTACATATATGTGCATCATGGGATCATGTTAGAAGCAGCTGTACAGTTTATGCTCACGGAAAAGTAAACCAGAAAAACCAAGGCATCATTGTTGCTTGCCTACATTTATCAAGATGATCAGATAACTAAAATGTGCAATTCAATAAACCTTTAAAGTTTTTTCACCACTTCCTGCTCATGGATCGTTCACACAGAAGTTGCATTGCTTCCTGAGACAAAATCTGAAGACTTAGGTTTATACTGTTTCACTTTTACGAGTGGTACCAGACTTCTGCCCTTTCTAAAGTCCCCTTAAAATCCCTCTACTCCCCCTCAACCCTCAGGGTTATTGCAATTGTCTGGACAAGATGATGTTGGTTTTGACTGGGGTGCTGGCACTGGAGATGGGGAGTGGATTTGAGGGATATTTGAGGTGGAACTTTCGGATTTTCTTATGAACTGGATGGGTAATGGTTGTCTTTAAACTCTTTGCAGTTTGAAGATTTCTTAATGTAAACTCTGCCTCCATGTTTCAAGTCTTCTTAAAATCATCAGTGGGGTCACTTCTGGCTTCAGAATTTAACTTTTACTTCCAATTTTAACTTTGATTTCTCACCTTTTCTATTAAAAAAAAAAATCTGTGGTTAAACTCTGCCATTCTAGAGCCTTCTGAAGAGTTACTATTTTCACGTTCACATTCCGTATTTCCTGATTAAACAAAAATCAGAGGGTGGGTCTTTGAGAGTGTAAACAAAATTGCTGGAGATTACTTAAAGAGACATAACTGTTTCCAGGCATTTTTTGGTTCTTTAGATGCCCTTGCCACAGTGGTAGGTTAATTTAAATCATACCTACTTGGTAAATAGAGTAGGAATGATAAGGACCTCTTGAGGGAATTTTTATTAATCTAATTTATTGCTGGAGACACCTGGAAGTTCTCTTTAGAAATATACATTTTAGACTGTTTTCCAAGTTAGAGTGAATTTTACCTGCTTAGACTGAGTTGGGAAGTTTTAAATGTTTTACATATTATAAGTCATAATATGGTCTTTGAATTTTTCTAAATTCAGGATAATGGAGCAAGTCTATACATGAACTTAGAGGAAAGGCAGTTTTAACTCAAAAACGTTATTGCCAACAAGTTCTCTTAAATATGTAAAAGTAGCAGAATAAGCTTTTATGTATAAATAGGGTCATTTTAAGCACCACTAACTATTCTTGAAAAATTTGCTTAAGTATTCTGATGGACAAAAACTGCGTGAAAAATTAATTACAATGACTAGTTTTTTTCCTTCTCCTAAGGAAATAATCTGAAATATGGAGAATATTTGTACATATTCATAAAAGAAAAAATTTAAAAACCTAACAAACCATCCATATGTTAGATTTTTACGTAGTATTGCAAGAGATATTAAGTAATATGGGGAAAGACTATAACAGTGTTGAAAGTAAATATAAAATTATATTTTGAAATATAATTTATTCTAAGATTATTATTTCAACCATGCATAAAAAGGACAAGCAAACTAAGGTGATATTTTAACAATTGTTTCAGATGATAGAATTATAGCTCTTTTTCTAATTCTTTATATTTTTCTGTGCTGGGAAATTTTTCTTAAATGATCAGATATTACTGTAATCAAAAATCTAGACATTAAAAAATTTTGAGAGAAAGTATGGGGCAAAGAAAATGTCTCTTTAACATCAACTTCCGTTTTCTTATAGACTTAAATGTAAAATATGTCCAGATGTTAATCTTATATATAGAAAAAAAAAATTCGTAATCCTCGAATAATTTAAATTGGTTGTCAAGTTTCATTTGGTAGCTATTATTTATCATTAGTCTTTTTCTTCACTTTTTCTTAGCTTTTCTCACCCCTTTTGTTTTAACATCTTTCAGGAGCAGTACCGTTTCTGCTATGATGTAGCTTTGGAGTACCTGGAATCATCTTAGTTGGGTGAGACTTTTTAAGGTACATCCACACAGAGACCTGTTCATCTGTTGAGCCAGCAGCTATTGTACCTGTTATACTTGTGCAGAAAGATTTTAATGTGGGGGGTGGGAGACTTTTACATTTGAGAAGTAAAAGTATTTTTCTTATGAAGTCATGTATCTTAATAAAAAGGACTTAGTTTCTATTACTGTATTAAAGCATCAACATTTCGTGCCACATAAATTATATTTAATAAGAACCAGATTCAAATGAGAACTTACCGGTGTTTGTACAGTGAATATGCAGCCTTTTCTCTCCTGGTTTCAGTAGAGCAGCTACCACATGTTGCATGAATTAATACTTTCTACATGGCATTTTCCTCGCTTTTTAAAATGAAAGCTGTCGAATCTTTAAAGGAAGAAAAGAAAAGCTGTGCAAATTCATAGTAAAGTTCATTTTTTGTATGTTTCAAGTGTAGCAGATCTTTATAAATATATAAATATATATAACTGGCTTATTTTCTTTTAATGTGCAATGATGGCTGGATCATTTAAAGTTCTTTTTAGAAAATAACATAAGCCAAAGACTCAAGTGTAAATATGTCTATATGGAGAAAGCACATTATATTTATTGGTTACTTACATTCCTTTTTTGATGGCTAAAGTAGTACCACCACACAATCATCTTTTTTTTTTTTTTTCCGAGGAAAGCTTTTTCTTTACTAAAATTAATGGTAAATGATTTTTGTAGATTATTTTTTGTATGTTTTAGTGTAACTAGAGGATAAACTTTTTATTCATAAACCAGGAAGCAATGTTCTTTATAGTGATTCTCTTGTGTACATGCTTGTGAATTAAATTTATGTGAAACACCTTGGCAATTGGGTCTTTTAATATAGGACCAAATTTAAACATTTTGCTGAAAATGTATAGTTTTTCACAATTTCATTAGGTAAATAATGGTTTGGTGATCACGTCTGAAGAAATATACACAGTAAAAGGCCTTGCTGATGACTTGCAAAATGTTGAACACAGCCTTTTAAGCATCATTTAAATTTTAAAGGAATCAATCTTTTCAGCCTGTGGCCAAGCACTGGTCAAGAAAACAAGATGGCAACATTTATGCTTTTCAGGGTCAAGTTTTAGCAAACTGTAAACTGTCAAGGTGATAAAATGTTTCTCTTGATGTTTACATGCACAAGCTTTGGATTCTGACCATAGAAGATGTGAGCAAATCAATGCCAGATTCCCATTTCGTGCATTGTCATGGGATTCTCAAGCAAACCTTTCTAAATGTGGTCTTGTTCACATGCTCCATGTAGCTGTAACTTCACATCATCAGCTTGCAGTTTGTTATTGACTAAAGCATTCCAGTGTCTTCTTTCTAGATTGCCAGTTCATGACATGGTGCTTATAAAGACTTAATTAAAGTAAGAATGAAATAAAGTTTTTATAATTACAACAGTTATTGTGTGCACATCATTTTCTCCTCCTAGTTTTCACACCTTCACTACTAAACAAACAACTTATTTATTGCTATACTCAGTGATACAAGCCACAAAAATTCTATTAAAAGCAAAACTAATTTCCAAGCTCTAGTTTCTTTCATTTGTATTCTCTTAATTGAATGCCAACAGGTCGAGGTGAGTGGAGGGGAAAAGGCCAGGGCCATTTATTTATTTAGTTTCTATATTTATATGTCACTTTTTCTAATACACAGTTTCTTACTTTTCTTCAGCAAATAGTACTATCCATTCCTATTTTACAGATGATGAAATTGAATCTAATGAGAAGGTAAATGATATGTGCCAACAGATTCAAATCTAAGTCTGATTTAGCAGCTCTCTTTACCACTAAACATACTGTTTCCTCACTGTTGCAAAAATGGACAAAGAAAATTTGGCACTACATTCTTATAGTTCCTTGTTAATTGATTTTCTCACAAAGTATTATCATGTTCATCTTCAAACTCTCCTTTGCTATGTATATCATTAGAACATTCGTGAGTTTCATTAGAAAAAAATTCAGATAAAGCAAATTTCTCTGTTCCTAGGAATGCTAATTTCCATTTAAACATGGAGGCATTAACAAAAAGTCCACAAACTCACCCAAGATTTCTTCACCCAGTAATAATTATGTTAATCTTATAGAGGGTTCTGTTTTACTGTGTGACCCTGATTTCATCTCTACTCACATGATTGCACCATACACGATCAAAGTCACCATGAATACAACTGTCCACAGAGATCAGAAATCCATGTGGCCTCTAAAATTCAAGCAAAGAGCCAATGGAGTCCTCTTTATTAATAGGAAGTAAAAATATAATGCTTTGGGCACCAAAGAAGCCAAATCATCAGGCAACAATGGGAGGAGAGCCTAAATCTGTTTTTCTCAAAACTCATTTCAACGCTCATACTTCATGCCCGTAAGGAGCTCCCTGAGTAGTCCTGTGCATGGCTATGTCCCTAACCCCGACCCAGCCATGTCCTTCCAGACAGATGTCCTGGCAGAGTGCTACATGCTTTTCATAGTTAAGGGCTTTCTACCCCTGTATCAGTTATTCTTTAAATGGCTGTCATGAAGTTGAATTTTACAGAGCCCCTTCCTGTAATTACCACTAAGAAAATGTTGGAAGTGTGTGGACCAGCGACACACAAGCAACTGGAAATTTATGAGTTTTAACCAAGCATTCCTGAAAATAAGTGCTAGCCCCCTAGTTAGAGCTGCCCTTTAGCCTTTTCTAATAATTAGTCTTTCTTTGGAGAAAGGAAAGGACTTTGGATGATGGTGTTGCTATGTTGAAGCCAAATGATCTCCAATATTGAGAGACAAAAAGGAAGATACTTTTTGCCTGGACATGGAGAGGACACAATGTTTACCTCTACACTGATGTGCTGATATGCTCATTCAACATTCATCTTATCAAAAATCTCTTGGATTTCAGGCACTCACGTGATAAGCTTGGAAATCAGACACCAACAGCTGCTCCTTTTGAAATCTGTTCCTGCAAAATGATGTAAAGAAAGATTCTTAGCATCTAAAAAACCTAGACACTAATATATATTATTAAGATGCAGGCAAGCGATGGCTGTCTGTAGTTCAACTGGAAATATGAGATAGACAGTCTTCTAGCTTTGGAAGACTTACCTTTGAGATTTGCCTAACTTTCATGGGGGAGTGATATGGTACATTTAATTTCTGTGCACTCTGGCAATCATTCTTTTTCATTAAAAAAGTCCAGAAATCAATATTCTGTCACATAACCCAGTGTAATATGTAACATTTATCCTATAAAATGTTTCTGTAGGCAGAAACTTCTCATCCTTCCTAGACTCATTTCACTGTTTTAGTAAGCACTCCTATTTAATGTAGGGTCAGTGTGCTATTTTATTCAACACTATACTAAGTGAAGATAGAAGACAGCTGACTGTGCCTCCCTTAACAATTTCTACTTATGTATCATTTCATAAAGCCTCCTCATAGCTTAGAGACGCTTGGAGTAGGAGAGATATCTGAATTTGTTCACAACTCTGGTCTCTTCAAGCAGTCTGTAGAGTATTATCTCTCTGAAACTAAAAGGAAAAGCTCCATCTTGGGATGTACTGTAAGCTATAAATGGCTTCCAGAATATAAATTGTCCAAAAATCAATGGAAATGTGGTAGACATATAACACTTCTGAATTTCCACCTTCCTTCAAAGTGAATTGAAATGCTAACCTGGAAGATAACAAACACCACAGAGACACTGTTGTTAACAAATCCTGAAAAAAACAGTGGAGGAGGGTTTCCACACCACTGAAGCAAACATAGCTCCCTACAGAATATCTGAAAGCTCTTTCTTTAACGTTAAGACTACGTTGAGACTAATTAACCACATCAGAATAAATCAGACTCAATTTTCTGTGTTAGATTTCAACTATTATAGATCATTTTCTACAATTGGCAGGTGCGTCATGAGAGGTGTTATCTGTCATAAAATGTTTTCTCCCACTCCCTTTCCCTGGGAAGATTTTATTAGTCTTTTAAGTTTTACCAGTCATGATTCAGTCAGGGGTATGTAGCATTTAGGCCAAAAAAACCCATCAGTACTTAGATGCAATCTATGCAATCTATTCAGATGTAGAATATGAAGAAAAGGAATATCAAAATTGAGTTACCAGTGAGTCCTTTTCTTAAATAGAAATTAGAATGTACAGACAGGCAGAGGCCACACATTTAGACTATGCTGCATGGTCTCAAAGACAAAATATAACTGGGAAAGTAGAGAAAATATGATTGTCATGGCAGCCACTTGTTATTTATTGAGAAAGGAGTGGCAAACTCATGCCTGCAAGGTAAGCAGGTACTATGAGTGAGGGACGCGGGCCATGTGTGTTTAAGAATGGTCACTCAGAGCTGGGCACAGTGGCACACACCTGTAATCCCAGCTACTCAGGAGGCTGTGATGGGAGGATCACTTGTGCCTGGAAGTTCAAGGCCAGCCTGGGCAACACAGACTTCATCTAAAAAAAAAAAAAAAATTATTACCAAAAAAAAATCCTTAAATGGAACATTTTCTACTAGGAGTATTTTTCATCTCTACAGAAATAACGTTTCCTATTTTTTTAAAACATGTTCCTCTTGTGTCCTCTTATATTTTCCTATTTTTGATTAAAAAATGTATACTAGATATTCTGTCATCTTCAGCTTCACTGTAAGAAACACAAAAGCATGAGAGATGATAAATGGCAATTGCTGTTTGATACAAGGACCAAAGGAATGATGTGGGGAGGTCCACTCCCGCAGGGACTCAAAAGCACACTCAGTGCCCAAAGAGAATGGCACATACCTCCCAGCAGCCTTTGCTGCATGGGAATATGGACCGAATAGTGAGTGCCCCATTTCTCCAAGTTTAGAAATAAAAATTTTTATACTTTAAAATTTGAGTGTTGACAACCAATGAAGTTTAAAAAAACAAAGACAAACCTCTGGCCCAACTCTGCAGAACAAGACCTGTCTGAAGGATACATTTGCTATGGTTGTATAAGAGCTGCAGCCTCTCAGTCTCTGACCTCCATTACAGGACAACCTGTTTTACTGTTTTGACCTTTTTAAGATGTTTTAAAAGAAACATGAATTCTAGTTGCCTTGAAATAGCTATCATCACTGTTTTTTTCTATTTGCCTTATTTTCTCACATATTTCTCTTTTAAAAATGTGTGTAGATGAATCTCAACTCCAAAACAAAAACACAATTGATGCCTCTTTCTGCTCCCTTGTACCTGGACTAAATTCAGAAAAGCACGTTTCAGAAAATAACCCACACATTTTACCTAGTAAGCATCTCCCAAAATGATGGCTAGAAAATAATTCTTCTGGAAATAGTATTGAGAACTCAAAAGAGGAGCACTTGTTCCGTGAGCCATGGGATGGCCTGAACCATTTTAGTTATAAGTGCAGAATAGCATCTGTGGAAGCATGTTTCCGGATTGTGATGGTACCTGCTGACTTCCATGGCAGGTGCAAAACAGTGTGGGCTCTTGCCAGCTCACAGCAGGCACCTGAACTCTCGTTCTATAAATCTAATCACCTGACGCACAGTCAGCAGACTGAAATTTATTTCTTTTCACCTCTGTGTTATATTCTTGGAATGACAAGAGTATGTGTTGATTAATTACTTATTTTCCAATGTGAAGTTCTTTATTGCCTGTGATCAAATGTGGTCATTGAGGGAAAATATCCACTTTCACATAAGAAACCAGAGCACTGATTTTCCCCATGAAATGATAGAATGTTAGGGGGACATTAGAAATTATCAAATCCAATGCCTTTATTGTTAAGGTTAAGAAATTAAACCTAAATTAAAAGGCCACATAATGAATATTTTAAGCTTTGGAGCCTATTGATCTCTGTTACTGTTTCAGCTAGAGACCTCCCCTTAAAGATTGGGTTAAAAATTTTCTTCAAACAGGAAATGATAAAAGTTTTCAAGCATCAGGAAGAAACAATGGAAAGAGCAGAATTACAGGTACATACAAAAGCATATCCTTTTTACATATTTGTTTTACAAGTCATATTTGATGAAACAAAAAATTTTAACACCACATGATACTCAATAAAATGATAGTTAAAATGGAAAAGAAAAAGGGCTCTAAGTAGAGGGTTTTTATACTTCACCCAAAGTGGTAAAATATCAATACCACTAGATTGTAATAAATCACATGTTTATTGCAAAACTCAGAAACCACTATGAAAATTATGCCAAGAGATACATTCACATAACTCACAGGAAAGCAAGGAAAGAAACAGATGAATAAGAACCAGAGAAAACAGACAAAAAAAAAGTGACAGGCTTTATTGCTAAAATAATTAGTCAATGCCAATAAAAACATGGAAATTGACAGATTGGATAAAAAGCAACAACAAAAAATGACCCAACTGTATACTATCTACAAAAAATTTGTTGCGGCTACTTTTTTGCTCCTTAGCTCGGCAGCGAAGAAATGAATGATTACTCCAAACAGTGTTTCAAGAGAAGGGGAGAGACCAAAATCTAAAGGAGAAAATGGCCTCCTTGGCTAAGTTCCTCCCCATATTTATTTCCAAGGACATGTGCAAAGGGTCAGGGCCATTTGTTAATTTTTTTTTTTTCTAACAACTTCCATACAGGTCAGCTGTTTTCAGCTGACCTTTGCATTCTGCAAACAGGCAGCTTCAGGCAGGTGTTTTCACCTGACCCTTCATTCACCTTGCTCACGTTTTTTTCCATCCATCCCTCTAGGCCCAGCCCCTACATGTCCCCCTTTTGTATATTTAAAATTAGAGACAGGGTGTGAGTAGGAGAACGATGTAAGCTTCAGCCAGTGTCTCTTCATAATGGCATTAGGAGGTCGTCAATTGGCAGATCCATCCTGACTGCTGTTATGGACAACAGTAGCCAAATACACCAGAAAAGTGTTCCCGGGGAGGAGGAGCCCCCAGTTGTGGCATCATAGCAGAGGCCTGTGTCTCTAGTTGTTTCAATTGACCCCACGTGATCCTGGGCACCATCATGGTGTTACCTGTCTGCCGCGGCGGGACCCCCGTGGGCAGTGGCTGGAGGGAGAGACGTAGAAGTTTTAACACAAGCATATCCTCTTCCCCATGTTAACACATAGGTGGAACATACACAGTAGGAAACAAGACAATCAACGGCATCATTTCCTTCTGTCAGAGGTCCAGGCAAAGGGGTATGAGCATGAATACGAGAAATAAAGAGGGGGTGTCGCTGGATATCTAATAAGCACTGTAGAACAAGGAATTGTTGAAGTTTGATTAGGTATATCCTTCACAGCATTTTCGATATGGAGAACAGGATAGAATACATAATGGGAGTCAGTGATGTTTAGGGGTTCTAATGGAAATGTTTTTAAAGCTAACATAAGAGCCCCTAATTCTGCTTGTTGAATGGAGGGAAAACTGGAGGCGGATAAATATTTCCAGTCACCATCTTTCCATGCAATTCCTGCTTTAGATGATCGTCCTGAGCCAACTATGAACACCGTCCGGGTGGCGGGAAGAGGTGTAGGGGAGAGTTTTGTAAGCGGTTGTACAGGAAGTAAGGAGAGAGTGGAGAGAAGCTTGTCAGAGGGGTAATGGAAGGAAAGAGAACCTACATAACTTGCAAGGGCTGATTGCCAGAGCAAAGAATTATGTGAAGTTGCTTCGAAGCACTGTTTAGGAATAGGGAGATATACAGTGTGTGGATCTAATCCAAGCAATTGTTTTACATGACAGTCTCTTAATAATCAAAGAGGCAAAGAGATCTAGAAGGGGAGAAAAGGTTTTGGAGGGAGTGTGAGGTAGAAATAGCCATTCCAAAGGAGCAATGTGAGGTGTTAATTGGCCTTAAAGAGCAGTTGGAGATAGGGGGTGTTGAAGATAAATAAAAGTTTGTTGGGGGTCGATGTGACAGCTGACAGCAATTAAGGGCTTCATTGACAGCAAGGAATTCCTGTAATGCCAGAGATGTTAGTGAACAAGGTGAAGATGGATCTGGATCACACTTTAATGTATTAGTAAGATGATGTATTTGTTGGTTAGTAATTCCTAAAGTGGGACATATCCAATTCACATGTCCCAAAAGTTGTAATGAATGTCAAGTCAGGGTAGAAGGCAAGGAGATTGCTATTTGTTGGGGTTGCAGTGAATGTGAAAAAAAGTAGATAACCAAGATAGCGCCAGGGTTGGGTAAGTCGTACTTTGGGGCAATTTGCAGCCCATGAACGGCAGTATATGTTTGTACATGAGCTAATAATTCTGCTTGAGTAGCAGCTACTAATAATACATCATCCATATAGTGATAGATGACAGTGGATGGGAACTGGCACCAAGAAAGCAGCAGGGCTTGATGAACACAATATTGACAAATAGTGGGGCTATTTAACATCCCTTGCAGAAGGACTTTCCAGTGATACCTGTCGACTGGATGGGATTGTAAGTGAGAACAGAAAATGCAAATCTTTCTTGGTCTTGTTTTGCTAAAGGAAAAAACAATCTTTTAAATCAATTACAATCAAAGGCCAATCTCTTGGAAAACAACAGTTGGGGAAGACCGGGTTGTAGAAGTCCCATCAGGACTGTAATAGCATTAAGAGCTCTTAGGTCCTGTAATAAATGCCACTTATTGTTCTTTTTAGGTATGACAAATACAGAAGTGTTCCATGGGCTCAGGGAAGGTTCTATATGTCCCGCTTTAAGTTGGTCCTGGACAAGAAATTTTAAGTGTTTTAGTTTATCCTGCTTAATGGGCCCCTGTTCTACCCAAATGGGCGAATTAGGAGTCCATTGTAAAGGTGTGGGTTGTATTAGACACACCTGAACAGTGGGCCCCTAATGAAAAAGCTGGGTAGGTACAAGAAAATTCTGTTCTAGCAAATCTAGTCCTCAAAGATTGGCCCTCTCGTAGGCCATGTTGAAAAGCAGATGATTTACCAGGGGAATAGAGATCCCCTTTGAGAGAGAGAGGAGAAGGTAGCTGCTCCTCCCGCTGAGCCAAAGAAGGTGATGATAGAGAGAATGACTCAGAATTTGGGAATTTTACGGCAGGGAACGCTGGCTTCTCTGGCAGAGCAGACAGCTGAGGAGGAGCAAGTTCCTTGAGTCAGAACCCATAGAAACACGTAAAGGAATCAGCGCTGTTTGCACCAGACTCCATGTAGTTAACATGGCAAGAGGCACGGGAACTCCCTACCCCAAATTCTTCTTAAACTTCCTTACTCATTCCCAGAGTTCTAAATCTAACAGTGCCATATCTGGGAACCTGGGGCAATGTTGTCTTACTACGCGCAAGAGTTGTTGTAAAGCTTTTGGTTCAACAGAATACTGGGCAGCTTTTAAAAGTTGTTGCAAAGTGCACAGATAAATTTGCTAATCTTTTGTCAGGTGTTGCCCCATATTAGAAATCCCCTTCTGAAACTACAAGCGTCAATCCCTTTCCCAAAGCAGCAGATGGGACTGTCCCTTACCGGGATGATTCCCCCGTGTAGTCGGGACGACGAAAACGCTCTCTAGACGCGCGGATTCCTGAATCACCTCCGGGGTCACCACTTGTTGCCACTCCTTTTTCGCTCCTGAGCTTGTCAGCGAAGGAATGAATAATTACTCGAGGGGAGAGACCAAAATCTAAAAGAGAAGATGGCCTCCTCAGCTCAGTTCCTCCCGTATTTACAGCCAAGGACACGTGCAAAGGGTCAGGGCCATTTGTTAATTTTTTTAAAAACTTCCATACAGGTCAGCTGTTTTCAGCTGACCTTTGCATTCAGCAAACGAGTAGCTTCGGGCAGTCGTTTTCGCCTGACCCTTCATTCACCTTGCTCACGTTCTTTCCATCCATCCATCCCTCCTTTTAGGCCCAGCCCCTACAGAAACTCACTTCATATTCAATGAAATGGGTAGGTTGAGAATAAAAGGAAGGAAAAGGGTATATACCATGCAATCAGTATTTTAAAAATCTTGAGTAGTTATATTAACATCTACTAAAGTATACTTTCGATTAAGTAAAATTGCTACAGGCATAAAGGGACATTACATAATGATAAAAGGATCAATCCACAAGGAAGACATAATAATGATGCTAAATGTATACAC
>RJWJ010032222.1:0-18672 GCA_004363605.1 Indri indri
TCTCTCTAGCCTCCCTTTCCCATGTCTAAAAGGGGCTGGCTGTGCAGGCAAAGGAGCTAAGATAGGGTAGGTCGGAAGTTGCCACCTGGCCCGAAGACAGGTTTTTGAGACTTTTTGTTTCGTTTTGTTTTCTGTTGGTTTTGTCCCGTCCCCCAACCTCTACCTCCTCCTTCTCTCTCTCTCTCTCTCTCTCTCTCTCTCTCTCTTTCTCTCTCTCTCTTTCTCTCTGTCTCCTCCTTCCTTTCTGTCTCTCTTACCATCTCTCTTTCTCTCTTGGTACATGTGGTATTTTTAAAAAATTGAATCAGACACAGCAATATTTACAAGTGGGAAAATCACATGAAACTCTAGATTCTTTGGGAAATCTAGCAGACCAGGGCCATATTCCACACGAAGACAGGGGCTGAGCCGAGTGGTGCAGCTCCCTTCAGGTGGGGGTGTGTGTTCCTGTTTGCCGCAATCCCCACTCCTCCCTATTGTCTCCCACCAAAGACTCCGAGGGCTACAGCCCAGAGAACCATCCCAGAGCGCGGGCAGGGCCTTTATAATGAGAGCTGTAAAAAAGCAGTGAGAGGGAAGGAAATGCCAGGCGGTGTGCAGTCATGGAGGGCAGAGGTGGGCAGGGCTCAGCGAGGAGCCTGGCATGGGACACCTGCTAGCTCCCACTCCAGCTGCCACCTGCTGCCACCCTAAAAACATGCCTGTGAACATACGGGGCTGGTCACTGCAGAGTGGAGGGGAGAAAAGAAAGAAAACGCTTACTTGCCGTGAGGTGGCAGTGTCACCCAGTGGTTAGGGGGTGGCCTGGGGCGCCCGACCACCCACGGGCAAGCCCCGGCTCTGCTGCTGGCTTGCTGTGTGGCCTGGGGAGAGCTTCCTCCCCTGTCTGAGCCTCAGAGGGAGGTTGTGAGGATTACGCGAGACACGTACGGAGGCACAACCCAGGTTCACTCGTGATGGGCCCCGATCCATGCCAGCTGTCCCCATGGAACAGCCGAGGCTTGGAAAGAAGAACAGAGAAAAATGCTCGGCTGTCTCAAGCCTGACAGAGCCAGACGGAGTGGGCGGTGGGGAGACACCGTGCCACTTGTGACGTGGATTCAACATTTGCCCAGGCACTCAGGACCAGGCAGGCTCCAGCCTCTGCCCCTTGCTTCTCTGCACCTCCCTTGCTGGACCTGGGGTCCCCTGTGCCCTGGTGGTATTCTGCCTCACTGCCCCCATCCTGAGCACTGAAGTCCCTCCTCCCCTAATCCCACCTGAGAACCAGCAGTCACTGCACCAAACAAATGTCCCAAACCCAGACTCACTCTGTGTCAGGTACTATGGGGGATGCGGATGGCAGCAGCATTTAACTCCAGGCCTCTGGGAACCCCAAATGACAGCCACATCCTACAGCACGCAACGAATACTCAGCACCATGCCGCATCCACACAAATAGAAACTTGTTCCAGCTCCGCAACTACCCTGTGTCCTGGGTGCCCTTGTTATCTCCAGGTTACAGATGACAGCGGCTGAGGCACAGACAGGGCCACAGTGGGCAAGAAAGTGGCAGCTCTGGGAGAGTGGCCGGGATCCAAAGCCCCTCCCTGATGCTGGGGGCGTGGCTGGTCCCTTCCAACCAGCATTTGAGGTAGGGGCTACCGGCTCCACGTGACAACTGAGAGGCTAGCAAGAGTAAAGATGTCATATTTTGCCACCCAGGTTCTTAGGTCCTCTGAATTCTGTCCATCGACTGCTTGGGAACATCTGGGGAAAGAATCTTGGCTAAAGCAGCAGTTCTCAAGTTTATAAGTGTGTGTTAAAATGCAGATTCCTGGGCTGGGCCCCAAGGAAATTGTTGCTGCAGGTTCGGGAAGAGGCTGCGATCTGCATTTGGAGCAAGCGCCCCAGGTCATTCTGAAAGACGGGGACGGGCCGTGTTATGAGAAAGAGGTGTCTTTTTAAAATGTGAATCCCATTGGGTCTCTCTCCTGCTGCAACCTCCTGTGACTTCCAGTTACACTTGGGGTAGACCCCAACTCCCTGCCTTGGTCTTTGATGTTCCACCAGACTGTCAGGCCACTGCCCTCCCTTTGTCGTCCCCTTACCCCCCACACTCCAGCCACATGGGTGGTTCCCTTCCACCAAAGCTGCCCCAGGCCCTTTGCACTTGCTGTGCTCTCTGCCCAGAATGCTTTTCCCCCCGTGTCACTCAGCTGGCTGCTTGCTAGCTCAGATGTCACTGCCCCCTCCATCTAAGCTAGCCTCCACCCCATCACACCATCACGCACGGTCACTTTCTGCCCTTCCTCCTATTGGATTCTCCCCTGCCAGCACCAGTACTGGAAGTGGCGTTGTTTGTGCTTTGCTCAGGTCCAGTCTGCCTCCCTCTGTAAGGACAGTTCCAGGCTAGCGGGAGGCTGTCTGCTCCGGCTCCCGGAACGGCATCTGGCCTGGCACGGGAGGCACTCAGCGAACACTTGCTGAGTGAATGAGTGAAGAAACGGCGGCAGCCAAGAGAAGGAGGAGACAGCCAGACTCCTCAGCAGCAGAGGGGCCAAGGGAAGAAGCTGCTTCCAGGAGGAGGGAGCCGCCACTGTGAATGCCACCAAAAGGTCAAGGGAAGGAAGACGAGGACCGAGACTTCGGAAAAGGCCACGGGCTTTGGTGATTTGGACCTTCTGGTGGCATTTGGGGGAAGGGAAGCAGATTCTCCAGAGAGGTCGATGCCAAGGGGAATCCGACCGCAGGGGTGGGGAAGGAGGGGTGTGAGGCTGCAGGGCAGGCTCCACAGGGACTGGTGAGCCCCGGGAGGTTTACTCAAGCCTCAGAGCAGAGGCAGGAGAGGAGGGCCACTGGTGCGGGGGCTTGGTCATCTGGTTTCCCTGACTCGCTAATTCACTTTCAGCAAGCAGGGGCAAGGGAGGACAGGAGCGGGCCCTGGAGCCAGGTGGGGTGGGTTCAAATCTCACCTCCTCCGCATACCAGCTGGGTGATCTGGGCAGGCAATTTAAATCTTGCCAGGCCTCAGTTTCCCCACCTGTAAAATGGAATGGTAACAATGCCCACCTCAAGGGTCATAGTAAGGGTTCAGTGACGTTTGTGGAACACGGCGGGGTACCAGGAAGTGCCCGTAAGTGTAATCCTTTGTCTCCTTATTGCAGCTGGGGGCTGGGCCACAGAGACCTGAGCCAGTGAGCCAGGTGAACAGGGGTGTGGGGACCGAGAAGGGACCAGCCTGGCCCAGGCTGGGGAGTCCCAGGCTTTCTGGAGGAGGTGCTGCCTCCCTGGGTCTTCAAGAACAAGAGGGAGTCCAGGCAAGGAGAGCCAGACCCGGGGAGCGGGAGCTAGGAGCTGGTGCAGCTGGACCCCGAGGCCCAACCGTGAAGGGCTGGGAGGAGACTGCTTGATTCCGAGGCAGCAGGGAGCTGTTGGAGGGCTCCCGCCAGGGGAGTGACACTGTCAGCCCAAGACTCACGCTGGCTGCCACGTGAGAGAGGGAGGGGCATGCCTGCAGTCAAGACCACCCCGTGGGAGACTCCCATGGGGATCCCTGCAAGCTGCGGCAGTCACCTGAGCACTGGGCACCAAGGCAACACCAGGCAAGACAGACGGACGTCCCCAGGAGACAGAGGCAGAGGGCTTGCCCCCTGCGGACTCCGGGTCACGTGCGTCTGATGTGTCCCACAAGGATGAGTACCTAAGGGATCGTGGGACTCCCTCCAACTCCATCAACCCTATTCCCACCACTGCATCACGGCCTGCTCACAGTGCACGGGGAGGGGTCCACTGCTGAGACTCTGGGGCTGTGAGGGGAGCATGGCCTCAAAGCTGGAACGAGCCCCCCAGACCAAGCCCTCCAGAGCAGGCCAGAGTCAGGAGCTTCGTGGTCAGAGTGCAGTACCCTGGCAGAGTTCAAGGCTCCCTGTGCTTGGAAGTCCCAGTCCCAGGAGGGCCCCAACCAAGACCGAGACCCTCCTGAGGTCCTCCATGAAGCCACTAAGGGTGCATCCCACTGGCTGGGCATTCACTCACCTGTTGGGGACAGCGGCCACCTGAACAATGGCCTTGAACTCCCCTCTGACCCCATCTCCTGCCCCCTCCCTCTGGCTCACATCCCTCCTGTCACACCAGCCTCCTTGCTCTTCCTTAAATGCACCAGGCATGCTTCTTCCCCAGGGCCTTTGCACTTGCTGTTCCCTTTGCCTGGAATGCTCTTCCCCTGGGTCTTGCCGACCTCCTCAAAGTTTTACCTAAATGTTATTTCTCAGTGATGTCAGCCCCGATCCCACTATTTAAAATTGCCAATACCCCTCCCCGATACTGCCTAGCCCCTTCCCTTTTGTTTTTCCTAGCATTTACCACCGTTCAGCAGCCAAAGGGATCTTTCCAGAATGTAAATTGAATCTCCCCTCTTAAAGCCCTCCAATGTTCCAATGGTTTCCCATCACACTAAAAAAAAATCCAAGTTTCTCCCAGTACCCTAAGTGCCCTGGCCCCACCTGCCTCACTGGCCTCAGCCCCCTTCCCTCCTCTGCAAAGCTCCTCCCCACCCACAAATGGACAAAACTCACTCCCACCTCAGGGCCTTTGCACGTGCTTCCCCCACCTTTGATAGACACATGGCTACGAGAACTCTTTCCCTTTCCTCCTTAAACAAGGGCACAAGTACAATAATAAATGGGAAGTAACACTCTGCCTACATGTCAAGAAGACAACAGAGAGTTGTGGTAACTGCAGCTACCCGGAGGGCCCACATCTAGGAGAGGCCACCGCTCGACCCAGCCAACTATCTAGAATATATGCCCAGGGCTGCCAGATCTTCTGACTTTTCAAAAGAAGCCAGAAACCCTAATGATTTTTATGTGAAATCTCCCCATTTTGAAAGAACAATGAATTCAAATTTTTTCAAATGTCAGGGGAATCAATGAAACACATTTGAGCAGTGGCAGGGCCCCAGGACACCAGCTACGACCCTTCACAGAGCTGAGAAACCTACTGGCCACAGAGTGCATTCCACTTCATTGCTCAGATGGTAAAACATTCCAGAGAGGGAACAAGACTTGAACAAGGTCACAAGGCTCCAACACAGAGCTTCTGATTCTTAACGGCAGACATTTCCAGAATTTCTACTACGCACTCGGCTAGACCACACAAAGGGGAAAATGCTGTTTGAGTTCATGTTCGGCATCTTTAAGGCATAGACGGAATAATGAAAAAAATGTTTGTGAGCAGAAATCCTTTAAGACTTATCTGCAAGAGTACGTGAGGGCTGTTTTAGCACAAAGGATGGACTTCTGCCTCAGTAGGACATTTGTCTTGGCCAGGGGTTGGGGGAAGTAATGCATGGTTCTGCCCGAGTCTATTGTGTGTGCAAAATGTCTATTTTATTACCCTGGAACCAGACAGCGTCTTTTCTCTCACTACCCACCACTTCGCACCACCACCTTGACCAAAAGGATCGCTCCGGCAGAAGAGTCTAAAAATATCCAGACTCGCAACTTCAGGGGTTTATTCTTTCATCTGGGAGGCACCCACAAAGCTTTTGCCAATATAAATGGCATTTCCTTTGGTATTTTTAAAGATCAGAGAATCCAAGGGAATATGCTAGCTGGACGGGGCCTTTGAGATCGTAGCTTCCAAATGCCTTCTGTTTCAGGTTTAAAAAAAAAAAAAAGTTTTTTAAGGAGGCCTGAAAGGTTAGATTTCCAGATAGTTCACAAAAGAAGAAACCAACCTAGTTAAAATCACATGGAAAAATAGATTCACCCTTACTAGTAATAAAATTTAAATTAAAACACCCATGAGATAGCGCTCGTCGACAGCATATTAAACAAAGATCTTTCAAGTGCGAGCTTGGGGTAGAATCAGATGGTGAAGGGAAAGCGTGTTTCTCCTGCGGAAACATCGACAAACTTCTCGCTCAGAAGCCAGGCAAGCCCCTCCTTTCCCAGGCTCCCTTGCAGATAAGGACGGCTGTGTCACTAGTCCCAGCCACCAGGCACTGAGCAGAAATAACATGTGTCACTTCGGGGATGATGCATAAAATAGCTGGTGTGTGACCTGCCCAGTTCTTACCTCCTGCCACCTGCTGGGGGGGGCCTGGGGAGGCCGCGTGTTGAGATGTCAGTGTGCCCATCAGCCTGCGTCCCCAAGAGACCAAGTTTGCTTCAGCCCGGGGCCCTCTGCACCTAGCTGGTCCCTCTGGAATGTTCTTTGCTCTTATACATGCATGGCCGGCTCCTCTTCTCCATTCAGATCTCAGTTCAAATATCACCTCCTCGTTGAGGCTCCAGGAAGGTCTCAACCTCTCCACCTGCTCAGTGCTCCCCTCCCCTGGACACTCCTCATTCTGACATCTTGCTCAGCTGTCTTCCTAGCAGCGTCCCCAGTTTGAAATGATCATACCTTTGCCTCAGTTTTCTCATCTGTGGAATGGGCAGTTGGACTCAACAACTCCTAAGGGCCCTTTCCTCTCTGACATGACTCCGGAGAACCTGGTGGTATTGACACCCCATCTCCACCACCACCACCATCCCTCCTGCACCCTGAGCCAACCAGCATCCCTCTTGGGAATAGAACCTACTCTTCCTTTCAGAGACCACCCCACTCCCCCATTCTTAGCCCTTGTGCTGCAGTGAGGCAGCCCCTCTCCTCCCAGCTGTGGGGTGGGCTATGCCCCAGGATGATCATCAGAGTCCTCCATGATTGGTTCAGGGATGATCATGTGACTCAAGCTGGGCCAATCAGATCCAGTCCTGGGACTTTGTAGAAACATCTGTCAAGAGGCGTTCCCTTTCCATTGGGTGTTGCTAAACTGGGGATAGGGAACCCTGGAGCTGCCGGGAGCACCCCTGCCAGCACGTAGCCACCTGAGGATGGAGCCCAGGAAAGCTGAGCTGAGAGGCAGAGAAGCCAAGAGCACCGGTAGAGCACCTGGACCCTGCCACACGTGATCAAGATCTGTCCCCGATCCCTGAGTTACCTGGGCCAGTAAATTCCTCCTTTGGTTCAAGCCTATTTGAAATGAGTTTTCTCTCTCTTGCAGCCAAAACAGACTTTCACCTTCACTGTCCCTGTAAAGATGTCTGTCCCAGCCCCAGAATGTTTGCTTATTGGTTAGTGTCCCTCTGGGGCTACGGGCTCCCTGAGGCCCAGGAAAGGGCCCCCAGCCTCTCTGCCCCTCCACTGCCCTGCATAGCCCTGGCCAAGTGACCAGAGAAGAAGGCAAGCTCGGCAGCTCTGGGGCCTTAATTGGGGAGCTGCTCTGTCAGTCCCGGAAGCGTCAGACTGTGTGATCTGCGCAATTAACCTTTCTGCAGAGGCCAAGGCCAATTATATCCCGGGGGCCATCTGCGACATCTGTGTAACAGACCAAGTGCCTCAGCCTGTCTTGGTTTTTACAGGACAAATGTAGCATAATCAATCTCTTCTGTCCCCACCGCTATTGCCCCGGGTGAGGCCTGTGTCCTTCCTTGCGGTTGCGACAGCTTCGTCACTCCTCCCTGCTTCCCAGTGCCCGCTCTTGTCCATGTCCACAGCTCGTCCCCAGTGATCCCTGCAACTTCATCTGAGGCTTCCCCACCCCCACTCCCCAACTCCCCTAAACTCCCTGCATGGCAGATGGCAAGCAGGGTCCCAGATGCTTCGCCCCTCCTGGGTCTGTGCCCTTTGCAGCACCCTCCCACCCTGACATTGAGCTCAGCCGTGGGACTCGTTGCAGCCAACAGGATGCTATTGAATGAGACACAAGCACATCACACAACTGGTGCGATGCCTCTTGTTTGCACCTGTTATCACCACAGGGACAGGCCCAGGCTAGTTTTCTGGAGGACAAGGGACCCATTGGGCAGGGCCGTGTTCTAATCATCCCTGCTGAGGCTGGCTGAGGTCAGCTGACAGTCAGTTTGCACCTAGACATGGGAGCAAGCCAGCCACAACCAGCACGACCATCTAGCTGACCTCCCCACATGTTTGAGCAATAAACGCTCATTCTTGTACGACCTCTGAGGGCCATGGTCGGTCCACAGCATTACTGTGACAACAGAGAACTGAAACATGTTACAGTTCCCCCAAATCCCTTGAGCCTTGGCAAGTGCCCTTCCCGTCTCCACTGCGATCTGTGTCTTGGTCCATTTTGTGCTGCTATAACAGAATACTGACACTGGGTAATTTACAAAACACAGAAATTTACTTCTTGCAGTGCTAGAGGCTGGGAAGTCCAAGATCAAGGCACTGGTATCTGGTGTGGGTCTGCTTGCTGCATCCTCCTGTGGCAGGAGGCAGAAGGACTGGAGAGAGCTAACCCGCTCCTAGGAGCCCCCTTTGTAGCAGTGCTAACCCATGCTTGAGGACAAAGCTCTTGTGGCCTAAAGACCTCCCAAAGGCCCCACCTCCCAGCACTGTTGCACTGGGGATTAAGTCCCAACACATGAATTTTGGGAAGGGACAAAAACATTCAAACCACAGTGCTCCGCCCGGCCAACTCCTATACATCCTACAAGACTGAGCTCAGTGTCCCATCCAGTGGGGGCCTTCAGAAACATCCTCTTCCCGCCCCACTCCAAGGGGTGACAGGTCACTTCCCTGTGCCCTGGCAGCACCTCTGTGTTAAAACAGGCTGGACTCAGACAGTGTGGTTCTAGTCCTGGTGCCAGCACTCACTGGCTCTGGGGACTTTGGGCCCATCATTCAACCTTTCTGAACCTCAGTTTCCCCACCTGAAATGGGGATGATGACGACATCGCTCACCTCACTACACACAGTGTGCAGCACACAGTAAGTGTTCAAAATCGTAGCCGTCATTCTTGTCACTGTGGTGCTCATCTCACCGAAATGCAATTATTCACCTCCCTTATGAGAAACCAGGACCCTCACCTCATTCAGCACTATCTGCCCATGGCCCAGCCAGGAGAGGACAATTGTGATGGAATGACGACTGACCAGACACCTGCCCTGACCCGGCACTGCGGCCAGCTCTTTATAAGCCACCACTGCTGGTTCTCTGAAGAGGGTATTCATAGTCCCATTTTATTGTTCAGAAAACCAAGTTTCAGGGAAGCAATGTACCCTGCCCATCAGCACACAGCAGTGAAGCCACGTCCATCCTTCCATGCGCCTCCTGGGACATATTTGGGAGCCCTTCTCAATCAGGTACACATCTGGAACAAGGAAAATGTGATATCCCAGGGAAATGAATGATTCCCTTCAGGAGAAATACTACTGCTGATAATAAAAGCTGGTATTTATAAAGCATTCACTATGCTACTAGTGCTGTTCTAATCACTTGACCTATTTCGATTGATTTACCTTCACAAACACCTCTCTGGGGTATATTCTATGATTACCTCCATTTTACAGCCATGAAAACTGAGGCACAGAAGGTTTGTTGACTTGCTTAAGGTCGCACAGCTACTAAACGGCAAACCCAGGATCTGAAGCAGGCCACTTGGTGCCATGGAACTTTCTAGGCCCAGAGGCTGAAGGGTTGTGGAGGAGGACAGGATCCGAGGAGTTGAGAGGGCGACCCAGTGCCGCCGCTTCGGCCTGGGGCTCGTGCTCCGTCCTGGGCTCAGCCAGAATCCCCCGGCTCCTGCTCCGGGCTCAACCTGCCCCTACCTGAGCCCACTAGCCTGTGAGTTCTGGCGTGAGTCTCACTGCCACAGACCATGAACTTCGTGATTACAGGCACACACACCCCTGGTCAGCCTGCTTTACACAGGGGGGAGCCTGCCTCGGTCTCCCCAAGAGCCCCAGTTCCCTGCCCAGAGCCCCAGGACACTCACGGTAGATCCTGCCCACTTCCTGCCCACGGTAGATCCCTAGCAGCTGCCAGCCCCTGCCCCCAGCCCCAGCCCCACCGCACTCCCTCAGAGTTTCCTGGCGGCCAGAATGAAGTCCACTGCCTGTGCAGACCAAGACAGTCCGGCTCCCTTTCCTCTGTAGCCCCATCTCCTCTCACTCTCCTTCTTTCTCTCTTTACTCTGGGCATATTGGTCTCCTTGCTGCTTGGCTGCTCCTTGAATATACTCGGCATTTCCCTGCCGCAGGGCCTTTGCACTGACTGTTCCTGCTGCTGAGAACATTCTCCCCTGGACATCCTCATGACTTGCTCCTGCACCTCCTCTGATCTTTGCCCTAATGTCACCTTCTCAATGTGGCTTTCTGTGGCTCCCTCTCACTCCCTGCCACTCCTTACACACTCACCCCTGCTTTATTCTTCTCCACACCTATGACCATCTAATAACACCATGTGACTGATGACTGATGCTTTTGAAAGTTTGTTTCTGTCTTTGAGAGTGTTAGCTCCACGGAGGCAGGGACTTTTATCTCTCCTGTATACTATGGCACCCCAGCATCATCAGCCACACCTGCTACATAGTAGCATTCCATAATACTTGTTGAATAAATGAACAATTGGTTTGTCGACTTCAAATTCCAGCTATCAGGACACTTGCCACCTGCTTTGGGAGGGTCAGACTGGGGCTTTGTGAGTTCCCACAAACCCTATCAAGGTCTGACACCCCCATCCATGCACCCAAGCTCCCATCACGCCTCAAGGCCACGCCCACCCAAGGTCAGACAACTGTCACGAAGACTAAAGATCCGGCTGTTATGTCCTCAGATTTCACAGATATTTGGTGGGTAAGTTAATACAGTGAATAACAGCATTAAGATTAAAATTTTAGGGCATGAAGATAGCAAGCGTTGGTGAGAATGTGAACCAATGGGAATCTCGACCCATGGTAGAGCGAGTATGGATGGTTGCAACCACCTGGGAGAGGAGTTTGGCTTTACCGAGTGTGGTTGAAGATCTTCTTTGTCCTATGTCCCTCAGTAGGACCCTCCCAGTCCTATTGATATATTTACAGATATTCTTGCACCATAATACAGGCGCAAGAATGTTCTTAACAGCACAGTTTAAAATGGAAAAAAAAACAGAAACAACCAAATGGCCATCGACAATGGACTGGATAAATAAATTGTGGTGTATTCACACAATGGAATGCTACGCAGCTGTGAAAAGAAATGGATTGTGGCTACCTACATCCACATGGAGGAATCCTAAGAAACAATGCAAACAAGTTAACATTGTGTGCGTATGATAACACATGCACCGTGATCTCACATGCACCATGATCCAGTTTATCTAAAGTTCAAAGATAAGCAAAACAATGTATTTAGAGATACTAACTTGGGGCAAAACTATGAACAAACACAAGGGAATATTTAATACAGACGTCAAGAAAGAGGTTCCCTTTGAGGGAAGGGGTTGGGATCTAAGGGTGGAGGGACCCAGGAATTCCAAACTAATAGCAATGATGTACTGCTTAAATTGGTGACTGACTGCATTTTTATTATTGGTATTTTGAACTTATTTTCATAAATATTCTTTTTTATCTACTCCAGTATTTAATACAGTCAGTTTATAAAAGGAAAATAATGATATGGGGAGGCTAAACCAGGGGTTGGCAAAATACAGCCCATGGGCCAAATCTGGCCTGCCTCCCGTTTTTGTAAATAAAGTTTTATTGGGACACCGCCATGTCCATTCATTTACGTATTGTCTGTGGCTGCTTTCGTACAGCAGTGGTACAGGTGAGTAACTGCAGCAGAGACTGCAGGGCTCACAAGGCCAGGATTTACTATTCAGATGTTTACTATCTGGCTCCGTTTAAGAAAAGTGTGCCAACCCAGGGCTACAGCATTGGTCTAAAATTACAGATTAAATTTAATTTTTAAAAATTATTTTCTATTCATTTTTTAATTTAAAGGTAATACATGCTCACTGTGAAGAATTTGAAAAATAAAAAAATTTTCCCTATACGGCCGCCACCCACCAATAATCATTGGTTAAATTGGGAATGATTTCCTTCCAGTTTATTATTATTTTTTTTTAACATATGTAAGCTCCCCTCCCAATAACAAGGAACATGCTGATTATGCAATTTCTGTGCCCTGATACTTTCACTTACTATCATCTCAGGAGCATTTTTCTGTGTGTCTTCATAACATTCCATTTTTGCTATTATAAGTAATGGTATCATTACAATTAGTATCCTTGTACACACGTCTTCGTTGACAACACGAAATATTACATAGTCGTCCAAAATGAATTCTTCAAGGAATCTCTGATGATATAGAGACTGTCACGGCTGCATTATTTATACCAGCAAAAAGACTGAGACAATACGAATGGCTTGGCAGTAGGAGAATCGTCGTATGAACTTGGTACATCATTGGATGCAACATTCTTAGCTCGTAAGTGTGATCATGAAGAATGGAAAAACGGTTCTCTCTCTGAGCCTCTCTCTCCAAGTCTTGGTTTCCCGATCTGCAAAGTGAGGATAATGCCTCCCAGAGTTGTTTTAGGAGGATTTTTGAAAGCATCTAGCACAAATGAGCCTGGCATATAGGTTGTATACCCTATGCTACAGTTACTATTATTAAATAATGATAATATTAAATTGAGGGAGGGGGGAAGGATACAGCCAGGATGGTAGGTCCGTCCTACATCCTCCTAGCTGCTAAATATTTTGAAGATTGCCCCTGGCTACACCCACTTAAGTGAAAGTAACGAGTGTCTGGAAGGGGCCTCAGACAAGCAGCGGGTGGCACTCTTCTGCCTCGACTTCGGAGCCCTGCGATTACTGTTCCCTTATCATTTGTGTGATAATAATTGAAGGGCTGTGATCCCAAATGGGCTCTGATGAGAATCTACTGCATGCGAGAAAGGAACAAATGGCTCCAACTGCAGACATACGCAAGCCGCCACCAAGCAGTTATTGATCGGCGCTGAGCCCAAGCTGAGCAATGGGGCATCTACAGAAGGTACGGAGGGGCAGGGGTGTCTCTCCCCACAGAGGACGGACACACACACACACCCCATGCTGGTTTTGAAAACTCACCAGAGAATAGGGAAGGAGGGGCAGGGTGGGGGTTGAAAAGCCAAGGGAGTCTGGTGATTTAGGGGGAGTTCGCCAGACTTTCATTTCAGTTATAAAAGAAATATTTGAAAGCAAAGAAATCCATGAACAGCAGAAGGCTTTGCGGGGCCATAAATAAAGGTTGGGCATGCAGGGCAGGGCACCAAACAAACAGCCCGCAGGCAAGAGCGTCAGCTTGGCTTCGCAGCCCATAGTCACATGGTCCTCATTCATTCATTCATTCATTCACCCACTCACTCCGCCAGTATTTCCTGAGCACCGACTGTGTGCTGAGTGCTGTTCAAGGTGCTGGGAACATACATATCTGTGAATGAAACAAATGAATCTGCTCTCTTGGGAAGGTAGAAAATAAGCTTCAAAAGTCTATAGAATTTGGGAGGCTGAGGTGGGAGGATTGCTCAAGGACAAGAGTTTGAAGCTGTAGCGCACTATGATTGTGCCTGTGAATAGCCACTGCACCCCAGCCTGGACAAAACAGCCAGACCCCATCTCTAAAAAAAAAAAATAATAAAGTCAATAAGAGTATGTTAGGTAGTGACAGCCACAGCAGAGTAGTTGAAGGCACAGAGAGCCTGTGCCAGCCAGAGCCTGGAGCCAGACAGATAGCCTGAGTTCAAATCCTGGCTCTGCCACTTATTAGGCGAAGCCCTTAGGTGAGTTATTTAACCTCTGCAGTGAATGATCCTGGTGCCCCTACCCAGATCCCCTCCACAATGGGTGCATGACCCCCTGGCTGCCATGACTGGGCCACTCGTCTCCCACTATCCCCTTCTGTAGAAAATTGGGCCCTTGGCTAGACTGGAGCCACCTCACCTGGAAGGTTATCCCCTCTTACCCCTCAGACATACAATGAAGACAAAAGGCCTGCCCCCTTTGCTGAAGGTGGAACCAACTCTGCGGCACGGTGCTCACTCCAGAGCTTCCCCTCTCTAGGTCTCCTTCTTCAGGGAGACCACGTCCTTGCTCAGCCCCTTCCCTGCCCCCTCACTCCCCTTTTCCCAAAAGAATCTCTTCAAAAATCACAGGTGCCAGAATCCCCGTCTCGGGCTATGTTTCCAGGGAAACAACATAAGGTACTCATTCTTCATTGGTAAAGGGGGGTACCTCCTTTAGGGGCTTGTTAAAGATTAAATGAGTCAGTTTATTTCTATATGTGCTTATGACAGTATGTAGTATACTATAAGTGCTATTTTAGCATTGATCATCATTACAAAAAAATAAAATTGTCTAATGCAAGAAAAAGTGTTTAGAAAGGGGCTATGCTAGTTAAGAGTGTCCAGGGAAGGTGTCTATGGGGAGGTGACATTGGAGCTAAATCCTGAGTGGTGGGGAAAAGTTGGCTAAGTAAAGAGCTAGATGAAGAAAAACCCACGCATAGCAAGTGCAAAGGCCCTGAGGTAGGAACAATCTTGCTTTGTGCTTTGCTCCAGTAACAGAGAGGCCAGTGTGGCTGGAATTTTAGATGGTTTTAAGTAAGGATTTAGCCTAACTTAATTTGCTTTTGCGGTAGATCACTCTGGCTGCTGGGTTGAGAATAGATTTGTTGGCTTAACAAGTATTTCCTGGTGGCCTGTTTTGTGCAAAATGATGTAACAGGTATTTTGAAGGATTTGAAGATGAACTCGATACATTCCCTGACCTCCAGGAGCTCAAATCCAGAAGGGACAGTGACCCTGGGCCCTGTGACTCTACAATCTAGAAAGTACTGTGTGCTTACAGGGAGGGGCGGGGAAAGCTGGGGAGAAACATCTGGACCTTAAACAGTGACAGGAACATAGATGTGGAGAGAGAAAGAGTGTTCCAGGTAGAGGGAACAGAATGTGCAAAGGCACAGAGGAGGGAAAGAGGAGGTTTTGTTGAGGACAGTTAAGAAGTTCAATTAACCCAGAGCACAGGAGAACTTAATCTGAGGACAGAGAGAGAAAGTGGAGCCAGATTGTGGAAAACCTTGGGTGCCAAGTGAGAATTTGGATATTCCTCCCAAGGCAGTGGGGAACTACTCCCAGAGTTTTAAAGAGATGAGTATTAAATCATCTTTTCTTCTGCCTGCTGAATATAAAATTTATATCAGGCCTCTCTTAGCTACAAAGGACAGAAATACAACCCAAACAGGCTTAAACAGAAAAATAATTTATCGGCTAAAAAATTTAAAGGCAGATCTATCTTCAGGCGCAGCTGGATCGAGGACTCAGTCTTTCTCTATCTTTTGGTGCCACTTCTCACTTTGTGGCTTGGGTCTCTGGCTCCATGCAGTGGTGAGAAAGCAGCTGGAAGCCAACCCAGCTCTTGGGGGGCAAAAAAATCCCTGATTTGTAGAAAATACGTCTACTGTGGCTTATTTTGAATGCCGAGTTGAGAAGAAATGTGCAGAATTGGTTCTCAATTTTGTTTGTCCATAGGAAACAGCCCCGGCACACCTAGGCCCATATCTCAGCACCCCCAAATCCACCGGGCACAGGCCCCTTCCCCTGAGGTTGCAGCAAATATTTCATCACATCACATAACCTCTGATTGGGTCATGGACCCATCTTCCAACCAAATGCCAAGGCCGGGGGACTGTGATGCTGTGATTGCCATCAGCCCAGGTCCCCTGCTTCGTCCTCGGTCCCAAAGCACATGGCCTGAGCAGAGGAAGGGATTGATGCCCCCCAAAAAATGAGCATGGTTACCAGAAGAAGGAGTGCGTGGGTGGGAGGCAAACACAACAAATTGTTTTCCTATTAAGACAATGTGAGGAGGACAAGAGGATCCAGTGAAGAATGGGTGTGAAAAGTCTTTGTAAAATGGGAAGCCCCATGCAGGTTCTCTAACTTGCTAGACGTTTTTAATCTTGGTCTGATGTTCCAAGCTGCTGATATATCTGACTTAAAGTTCCATCAAATGCTATAGGAGACACCTCCGGGAGCATGTGGTCTTGAGATGAATGATTCGCCATTCCCCTTCCTTTACCCAGGGCAGACATGACTAATCGATCACAGCACTCTCCCACGGAGCCTGGGAGACACCTCACGATCCTTCACCACAGAGCTGTCCAGGCAGGCACTACCAACTGAGCAAGAAAGGATGAAAGAGTAAATCTTCTGTTCTCCTTAAGCTAGTCCAATTCCATCATGAGCTAGAGTAGAAACAGGCCCAGAAACAGGCCCAGAGAGGAGTGCAACCTGCCCGTTTCACTGAGGCAGAGCCCAGGGACACCTGGAGTCCTCCAACTCCCAATCAAACCTATTTGTATCCAAGATGGCTCAATACGAAGGAATGAGTCAGGAGAAAAGAAGGTTCCAGGTATGGAGACACCCAAAGTGGCAACAGCTTCCCACTGCTCTTAGAATAAACTCCAAATTCCCTACTGTGGCTTCCAAGGCTGTCCGTCCTCTGGTCCCTGCCTTCCTCTCTGACTCCATCTCCTTCCCCCTCTTCCTCCCCGCTCCCTGCCCCAACCATTCTGTCTTTCTGTTCCTCAAAACATGCCAAGAAAATGGACACGAAAGCCAAGAAGATGAAAAACTCTGATTGGCCAGGCCTGGACCCCGTGCCCACCCTGGAGACAGAGTCGGCCTCACGCTGACCATGCGCGGTTGCTCAATGGAGAAATGACATTACATTGGCAAGGGAAGGGGAGTGGGCTCAACATCACGCCCTAGCTGATAATGTAGAGTCCGTATCATTTGATTTTCACCCGGAAGGAGGAACATGAGAAACAGGATGTTTAGAAAAACCCAGATCTTTCCATGCTTATTTATTTTCCCAGGAGCAAGGACAAAGAGTGCAGAGGTGAGTGGATGTATCCCATCCCTCCCAGTGTGGGTCCGTCCTCCCCCACACCAAATGCCATGTTCAGAGGGGGCTGGGCTGGGAAAAGATTGTGGAATTCTGAGTAGGGGGAATCTCTTATTGTCTTATTTTAATAGCTATCCCCAATCCCTGAATAGCCAGAACTCACATCCAGGCTCCTAAAACATTTAGAGTCAGTCGTGCATGATCAATTAGCAATGTCTGCCATGGTGGAGGTGTGGGAACAATGGTGTGCCTTCTGTGTGCTTGGTGACCCTAGTCTGTGGACTTTTTTGGACTGAAGTGTGGCTGCCTGAGGCCAAAAAGAACCCCACCTGGACCTGAGCTGTCAGCACACCAGGCTGACTTAATTAAAGTGAGCAGAATTACCAAGTCATTATTTAACGATGTAAAGAGTTTCCAGGAGTCGTTAGGAGGCAGGCACCACCTCCAGGGGAACTGCTGTGCTTTCTGTCCTCCGCCCTGGCTGCACGGGTCTCTCTCTTTTATCATCTTCCCTGCCGCAAGTGTTTTCCCCGTTTGCTATCTGATCTTGCAAAATGGGAGTGAGACATGTTTTGCTCAGGAAAATGCAGAGCAGCCTAAGAAGCGTGGGCTGGCCACTTGGTACAGCAGCCATACCGGGAAGTCGCTGTTCATCACTGCATGCGCCTGTCACCTTCCCAGCCGGCAGCCTGCAGGAGTCCTGTGATGGGCTGAAAGGCCCTCGGGGAAGCTGTAATTAAATCCCAGAAGATTGCCAATTCTCCTGCTGGTGAGGAGAGGAAAGAGCAAGACACGGCAGGCGTGTCCAGACAGGGCTGAGCAGAGACAACCAGCCAGGGACAGAGGCGGCTCGGGCTGCAGTGGCCGAGAGCAGAAGTCATGGGGAGCTGGGAGATGCTGAGTCATAGGGAATGAGGGGCCAGATGGAAGCAGGTGATTTCTGGCCAGGCCCAGGCTGAGAAGGGCTGGAAACTTTTACGTTCCGTCAGATGGAAAGAAACCAGCCCAGGTCCCTACCCAGTCTGAAATTCTATTGCCCATCCATCCACCCTATGAACAAACATTTCCTGTGACCAGAGCCACTTTTCAAAGCAAAAGTCCAGTTGTATCACTCCCCTGCTCCCCACTCAGGCCCGATGGCCAGCCGGTACGCATCTGTACAACCATTCTGATGGTTCAAATACTGAGATACTTTCATGCCAGTTCATACCGGTAGGTAGCTGCTGTCTTGAGCACCTCCCCCCCAGGTGTCCCCCTGTCATTCTTCCCCTCCCCCCAAAAGACACTATTTCCCCACCCCCAACCCAGACCCCGGGGTTTCCCTTCCAAGACTTGGTCCAGGACCATGGCCGGTGTCTGTTCTGATGGTTGGTGCCTTGTGTTTTCACAGATTTTGAACAGATTTTGAGTGATCTCTTAACACTATTTAAGTCCATAGCCTTACATCTGCCATGTCCATCTTAAACATTGCCCCTACTAACTTTTCCAGTCTCATCTCTCACAACACAACTACCATGAGCCCAGCTACATGAATTCCCCACCGTTCCCCAAAACGAGATGTGCAAGGCACATTCTCCTTCCTGGATTTTCCTTCTCCCTCATCTTCCCTCCAAAACTCCTACTCATCCTTCAGAAGCCTTCTAAATTGTGCCCCAGTTCACATAACTGGGCTTCCTGCTCAGTCAGGGAACTGGCTGGACAGTCTGGAGACTACCCTGTATATACCCAGATCTCTGTGTTTGTTGCCTTTCCAAGTTCCCATTTTAGTGATATGTCTTAAGCTATAGCCTCCTCCCAAGACAAGGACCCTGTTTTGATGGAGCCTGTCTCACCCACCATTTTTGGCAACAGCAAGACACAGGAAGACTGAGGCATCAGGACGTCACAGTTTCTAATAACTCAAGCCAACCCTCAAAAGACCAGAGGAATTTTCCTTGCCTTCCTGAGTCCCAGTACATCCTCCAAT
>RJWJ010032223.1:0-18648 GCA_004363605.1 Indri indri
AAAAAAAATGTGTTTAATAAAAATTTATGTTTTGCCCATCACATGGGTGAATATACAGAAGAAAAGATAGTCCTTGCCATTTAAGGGTCTATGATTATCTTAGACCATTTATGCTGCCATGACAAAATGTCATAAACTGGGTCACTTGCAAACAGCAGAAATTTATTTCTCATAGTACTGGAGGCTGAAAAGTCTGAGATCAAGGTGCCAGCAGATTTGATGTCTGGTGAGGGCCTGTTTCCTTGTTCGTAGACGGAAACTTCTCATGTGTCCTCATGTGGTGGAAGGGGCGGGCAGCTCTATGAACGTTTTTAATAAGAGCACTAATCCCATTCACAATGGCTCTGACTCCACGATGTAATCACCTCCCAAAGGCTATACTTGCAATCCTAGCACTTTAGGAGTCCAAGGTGAGATGATTGCTTGAGGTCAGGAATTTGAGACCAGCCTGAACAAGAGTGAGACCTCATCTCTACAAAAAATAGAAAAATTAGCCTGTGCACCTGTAGTGCCAGCTACTTGGGAGGCTGAGGCTGGAGGATCACTTGTACCCAAGAGTAGGAGGTTGCAGTAAGCTATCATGATGCCACTGCACTGCATCCCAGGCAACAGGGATATCCCTGTGTCCAAAACAAAAAATGGGAGAAGGTAGACAGCATTGGTCATAGAGGGCAAAGAAGCAAAGCTCTGAGACTTCCAACAGCAGTTATTTGGGGGAAGAGGGCAAAAATGCCTTCAGGTTGCTTTACCATTTTCATCCACAATAAGGTACTTAGAGACCTAGAGTAGAGTATAATACTAAGAATAAAGCACAGAATACCCCCATAAGATTCGTAAGTATACATAGGTAAGTAAAAAGGTGAAAACATTTGGGAAAATAACTCTGGTTAATAACGGCTTAAATTTGGGAGAGAGGAGAATGAGAAACTAAACTAGGAGCCCGCTTACAGTTATCTAGGCGCGAAGTCTTTGGTCCTGGACAAGGTCAGCAGTGGTATGTCTTATGGACATGCAGACCTTGTGACTGATTAGAGATGTAAATAAAAAATAAAATGAGATGAAAAAAGTTGTTTGAAACCATGTTCGAGTTTAAACTCTATAGAAATAGGTGTGCTATGAAGAGAAATGTGGAAATTGGATGATGAAACGTGGGTAAGCACAGGGTCGTAAATTTAAACGTTTGCCAGAACCATCAAGCAGTAGGAAGAAGTAAGCAGGCTGGGGGAAGGAGGGAAGAGGATGGAAAGGAGCAAAGAGAGATCAGTTAATATTCAGCTCCAGCCACTGGGGGATCGAAAGTACCAGATCAGCTGATTTGTCAAGAGAAATTAAAAATTCAAAAATATTCTCATTTTACGTGTTGATAAATAATTCATTTTTAAAGAAAGGTTAACACTGTGTCATCCAAATGTGATATTTCCATATGCTTCATGTAAGCTTTGGGGTCACACAAAGTTAATAATGACTAGCTCAGGGAATAAAGGCCTTTCTTTAGGACCCTATGGCACTACTATGAGTTCAGTGATTTTCAGACACAACTCTTATTGGGACTCAGTGAGTTCCTATTTCACAACTCAAGAAAACAAGAACAAAGGAAAACAAAACTATTTACATGCTTTTTTCTTGTCCTTTGAAGTTCTAAAATATATTGCAGTTTTGAGTGGTTTTCTAAGCCTTTGTATACAATCTCAAATGGACTGTGTTATACAACCTAAGGTACTGAGATATCTACTTTTTTGTATTTTGGGCACAAACTCAGTAACAGCTTTGATACATATGTTTTGTGCTGATCTGGTGTGTACATTTAGTGTGCTCTCTTTAATTGTCTCAAAATGCAAATCCACGGTGTATAAGAGATGTTATTTTGTAGAAATATTTAATTAGAAACAAATTATATCATGTCCTCTGGAACAAAATGTATCTATTAAGTAATCATTTCTTTCATAGAAAGGATTTAAAAGACCACCTGGTTTTTGTGTTAAAATAAATGGCTTCTTATTTTTCTGTATTAATGGTAAATCTGAAAGACATGTATTTGAGGGATGAAATATGATGGCTTTAAGATCATTTCTTTGAATATCCTGTGTTTCTCTCCATGTTAAGGCCATATTTAGAAATACTAGTATCACTGTCTATTCTTATTAGATACATCTTGAATACTTAATACTACCTTTTAAGTGTAGCTTCAACTCTGGGGACGTACGGTCCTTAAGAGGTGGGGGGAAATTGCTCTCTATTTTGATATCTCCTTCAAATTTGGAATGGGTCAAAGATGAAGATAAGCAACAATAATAATTATGCCAGTAGCAGTGCTTTTTAATCTTTTCCATCAAGAGATGCCAGACTGCAGAGAAGATGCATATTCTCAAAAGTTGCTTTGAAGTTTCATCACAAAACTTGTGAAATTTTGTAATCTACTCTATAAGTACTTCATTATTAACAAACCATTGTCTCAAATTAATTACCGTAAAGACAATAAAGTTTCCTACCCATCTCAAGGGGATACAGAGAAAGGTTTTTCAGGATTTGTAGTTAATTAGAACAGGGAGTCAAACTTCCTGGGTTCAAGTTTGTCTTCACTACTTACCATCTTGGACAAGCCACTTATGTAATTAGGAATAAAATAGTATGTGCTATGTAGGTTGGCTCTCTCTTACATAATTGGGAGGAAAGTAGCCCTTACCACCTAGTGAGTGTTGCTCAGTGTAATGTCAAATGCAAAACTTAGCACAATATTGAACTCCCTGTAAGGATCAGGCAATATTTCGTATGCATTTCAGGTAACAGAACCTTCATCACATATCATATGCTGCTTCTTAGAAATTCCTATTATCTTTCTTGATATCATAATATTTTAAGAATTCTGATGCATGTAAATTTATGGATTCAAACTATATCATATTTTTACTGATTAATGAATAAACCATAGTAATCACTGGAGAGAAGTATTCAGAATGGCATATACCAAAGGATGGGGTAAAACAATATTTTTAGGTTACTGTTGAAAATTTCATTAGGAGTATTTTCCTACTGAAAGTAGAGTCACACATACATACAGAGTAAAACGGTTTTTGAGCAACCGGTTAGTCTCTTCTATTGGCCAAAGGAAATCCCAGTCCAAATATTTTCCTCAGTTAAATTGGATTACTCATTATGCTGATTTTCAATATGTGGATAAAAACATTCAAATTATACTACCACAAAGAACATTCTAGATCTAAATCTAAAGTTTTATTTTCATTGGAGTGATCTTGTCAAGTGCAGATAAGAAAAGAAATAAAGAAAAGAGAAAACATTATAATGTCTTGCAGTGTTAAAGAAATTCAGTCTGGAAAAAAAAAAATCTGCTGAGTTTGTCAACTATGGGCCACGCTTCACCCTTAAAAATGCATAGAGTTACTCACCCCATATAGTTCTTCCCCCTTTGTGCTGATCATTTTCTCCCATGGAGACAAATAATAATTTAACCTTGAGTTTAAAATTCTTACCGATACCTGCCCCTGCCAACCCATCATAGCAGAGCAAGATCTGAAGGTTACTGCTCACATAATCACAAAAGATCTCATTAAATATAATAAAAGTTACTGTTTTCACCATACCTATTGACTCACTGAAAAAAAATCAAGAGGTGAATACATTAAAGTGAATTATATTCTGCAAATTGGTGCAGCTTGAACATTCAAGGTATGTACTTACTTTAATTTACTATGTATTTTTTTCGATTTATTTAAGTCAATTCAACAAATACTTATTGAATAACTGCTATGTTTTAGAAGTTGTCTTAAGAGATATTCTGGCTCATTAAAGATAATTTAACATATTTTGACACTGTTTAAAATTCTCGTTAACCACCAAACATTTTTCGAGTTCAGTGTTCTCACGCATCATCACGATAAATACATCAAGCAAGTCCCAACAAAACTCTAAGTTAAACTCAGCCCATATACTGTGATTTCACACGTGTGTCTTGCACATGCCTAGATTCCCCTTTTTCTGGCATCGCTCATTGAAGCAGTAAGGGAGCCTGTGTTTAGCTTGGCTATAAATAAAAAGGTACTCAGTGTTTTCAATCTAAAACAGATGTGACCCCATCTGTATGGTTCAAGGACTCATCAAAGCACCGTCTAGTAGGACAGTTTTTCCTTCCAAGGTGATTTTACAAGTAATTGCAAAGGACACAAAAGCAAATTATTGCTTGCTGGTTTACCTATATTTGTCATTATCTTGCTTTCAGTATTGATGTCTTGTTTGTGGGCCCAAAAAAAGTTCTGGTAATTATTCTTCAAAATTTTGCAATTTTTTAAATTGATCGTTTATGTACTTTTATTTTCTATCATTATTTTGAAATGAAAATGAGCATGCCTTTCAAAATGTTCAAATGCTATAAAAGTATCATGTGACATGAAATAAGTTTCTTGCCTACCCTGACTTCTTGTCTCCCAGTTCTTTGCTCCTTAAAGCAACTACTGTTACTGGATTCTTGTTGGTTGTTTCAGAGATTATCCATCTGTCCTGTCTCACTCTCTCAATATATAAAGTGATAGACATAAGTAGATGGATTAAGATAAATAGATAGATGATATACACATACTTACATAAACTGCACAAATATATTTATTCCTCCTTTTTTCTCCCAACACCTGCCGTAGTATATATACTATAAACTATTTCCCCCTTGAATTTTTTTATTCAGCACTATATTTTGTAAAGCCTAATTTAAAAATAAATGTATATATTAGTATTGCTGCAAAAAGAATACTTTTATAAAATATTAGCTTTGCTTCATGTTTCTCCCTCAGGATATCAAATTTTATGCATATTTAAACTTCACAACAATAAAAATAATATTAAAATATGCATTCTGGTAAGCCATTGATTTTCTAAATTTAATTCTGATTTTTACAACCATCTACTCATTGTGGTTAGATGAGTGCTTCCATGTTTTGCACGTGGTTGGCTTCTGGGAAAATGCCATGATATTGCAAAACTTCATGATTTTTTCTAAATATCCCTTGTGATTTTGTGTATTTTCATTAGTTTCAATGGTACAAATTTCCTGTTTTAAACTACTTACCTATATATTTGGTTGAAAATATAATTTTAAATAATTTCACCTAAAATATAAATGCTAAAGAGCAACAAAATCAAAAAGAAAAAAATAGATTGATATTAGCATTTGTATTATTATCAATAAATTCATGATGTTGAGAGGCGAAACTAAATGTAATTACATTTAAAAATGGTTTGAGAAAAATTGTTACATGAAACGAAACTTCTTTATGACAGTGGTTTTATTCTGAAGGAAACATTTTTTAATTGCTTCATAATATGATGAACTTGTGTTACAAACAAAACAAGCAACAATTTGGACTCCAAGGACTCCCTTGAAAACTTATAAATCCCTTCTTTTCTCCCCTGATGACTTAACGTTAGTCATGTTCACTAACACTATTGACAGTGTTCCCTCCTCAGTAGTGCTCCTGCTTATTTTGACCTGACTACAGCTCAAATGACAATATGTTTCCAACAAACTCCAACAAGCACAATTATTCATTTGAAGACCACTCAAATTTTCTACTCTCTGTATTAGCAACATCTACCTAACTTGTGCAAAAACAAGATACTGACATGGAAAAGGAAAACACTACTAATTTTGCTGTTGATAAAATAAAATCTTAAAAAATTATAATTTATTTTCCCAAATTTTCAAATGATGATGATAAAGTGGTGATGCTATGAGGTACACTCCATATTTCAACAAAGGCATGTTCCTGTCTTCAGAATTTGACCAACACAATAGCATTATTTGGGATTGTTGTCTAGTACAAAAACACAGAGCCCACTCTGCAGGGAGTAAAAAATACCATATTTCAGTCAGATTGTAGAGTGTAGCAGTCAAATGCAAGTTTATGATGAATGGGTGGGTTGGGAGAAGTAAGATTTCACTACCAAAAGGCCCTTAGTTGCCATTTACAACACTGCACTTCTCCAAGGCTTATAGAGATACAAATTAGAAATGCACAAGCCAAGGTCTTGGAACTAGCCGAGTGACGGAGAGCAGAGATGTGGGTAAGAGTTCTGCAGAACTAAGGCATACTATACTAGTATAGCTGGTATCATCCTGAGATTATTTCCTTCTCTTTTCTACCTCTGTACCTTATGCAAACATTTCTATGCTGCATTCGTCTGTTTATACTCTATTGATTTTATTGGCTTATGAGTTTTTAAACCTACCTGTTCAATTTGACTGTTAATGGCTTGAGCACAGAGTGTGGGTGTTCATCATTTCTATATTGTCAACTCCTAGAGATAAAAAGTAGGGACTTTTTGTTTAAAAGAATAACCAGACAGGCCAAGTTCAAATCTCACCACTGCTATAGTAGTTGTATTGAATCTGCCAATTTAATCCATGTCTCTAAACTTCAGCTTAGTCACCTGCAGCATAAAGATATTAATAGCAACATCAAGTGCATTGAGTTGAGGAAGTTGTGTGTGTGTGTGTGTGTCCGTGTGTGTGTGTGTGTGTGTGTGTCTGTGTGCAGTAGGTGAAGTGCTTGACACAGCGCCAGGCATATTGTTTAAAATAATCTTTGTTAAGTTAAATGGAAAGGAATTGACATGTTAATCAAGTTTCTATGTATATCTTAGTAGATTTATAGATAATAGCCGTTGCTTAATCTAAAATGATAATAGCTGTTCCAAGGAAGATGAAATATAAATAATACACAGATATTGATCCAAAATATTTCTCTAAGTTCAAATTTAAATATATATATTTACATTTAAATTTCTACATCTCTTTTATTTTAGGCTGATAGTGATTGTTTCTATTAGGCATATGCGTGTAATATATCAAATTATCTGTGCATGTTTCCATAGAGTTTCAAAATGTCTCAGGTATTCATGATTTTTTAATCAATATTTATCTCTTAAAGTGGCACGTGATTTTTGCCTCAAGACTCATTTTCATTTTTTTAACTTTTAGAAAATATTGTCAACATACTTATTTGTGCTGTGATAATAGAAATTTATCAATTTCAAAGAGAAATAGAATTATGAGGGAAGCTTGAGAAACTTTTCTCCTCCAGAATCTATTGTCCGAATTCAGAGATTCTCTCATTGATATGAAATGGCCAGTGAAACAGAGAGAATATATTACATAGTTCACTGGTACACATGAGACTTGAACTATTTTGTTAATGCAAATTATTTTTGAGTCTAATCACTTTGAGTCTGCTTAATCTTGAAAATGTTTTGATGCGTTTAGGGAGAATATATATTTTTCCATGATTGGTTGTTTATTTTTTTAAGATGGTTCTTTATTTTTTTTAAGAAATTAAGAGGTTGAAATACTTCTGGGGGAGAGATAAAAGGAGAGAGAGAGAAGGAGGAGGAAGAGCGGGGCAAGGAGAGGAAAGAACCACCACTTTGTGGTTACAATTGAAAATATTTCTTCTTGAAATATCTAGAATACAATTGATCCAAAAAAGATCTTTGTGATGTACTCAATTAGACCCGGACATCTGCTTCCAAATGATTATATCAAAAATAGCAATTATTCTGAATAGTACGGTGAAGAGAAAAAAAAATCAAGCTCTCATTCCAGTGGCACCAATTCAGAAACCAAAGGTCATAATTATGGAAGGTACTAACAGTCTAAATGATATGAGTTCCAAGTGATTAAGTTGGTTCACAAACCTCTCAGAACTATAATCATGTGGAAATAGGAAAGTGTGAAGAAGTCACAGGCCAGAGAGAAAAGATTTGCATCATTGATAAATGGGTTCTCCTCACTCATTAGACATTGGTCTTTAAATAAAACATCTCACCGACAAAGGCTGGGGTACTCTGTCCACAGTTGCATATAAAGGATTAACAGAATCAAGAAAAAAAAACTGCATTTACAGTATGATGTCAACTGATCAAATAACAATTGCATTAAATGTACTGAGAAAAGCCAAGTCATGATAATTACCTGAACTTGGACGTCATTCAGATAATATCTGGGATATGGGCCCATGTTATAAAAAATGTCAAAGGTTATAAACTAACAAAAATGTAAATATGAATAATACTTGAATACAAATTTATGATTGCTTAAAGCAGTCTTGAGTACATTGCTATAATTAATATTAATCACAGCTATGATAAATTAAGCAGGAAAGTATTATGGTAGCCTTTCTTTTTTTACAAGATAAGGTAAATGCTCAAAGAGGTTGAATTAAACAGATCTACAGCAGTGAACAAACGATTAGAATAAGGTCTCCTGAATCTCAGTGAAGTGCTCTTTTTTTATTTGTTATTGATACAAAGTAATTGTGCATATTTATGGGGTACATGTGATATTTTGCTACATGCGTACAATGTATAATCATCAAATCGGGGTATTTAGGATATTCATCACCTCAAATATTGATTATTTCTTTGTGTTGGGAACCTTTAAAATCTTTTCTTCTAACTATTTTGAAATATACAATAAATTATTGTTTACAACAAATATTGTTTACAATAAATTATTATTGTTATTCTAGCTAGCTAAAATCTAGCTATTTTGAAATATGCAATAAATTATTGTTAACTATGGTCACCCTGCTGTACTCTTTTAAATTATAACACAACTGAACCTGTTCTAATTATTCTCTGCATACTCTCCATTAACAGGGGTTCCATTTCCTGGTTCCACTGTGTAGAAACTGGAGTTTCTATTGAGGTTTTAGCCACAGTGCTGCTGTGCCACTCTGGGACTAGCACCTGCCCTTAAGAGAAATCCTCAAAGAAATGGAGATCGCCTCTCCAGATTTTGACTCCCCTCTAAAATCTGCCTGTTTTTTGTTTGTTTGTTTTCTTAATTTTCAGAGTATTTATGTAGCTTTTTTTCTTTTTTTAATTTACAGATATTTTAGTTGTAACCAGCAGAAGGGATAGGGTATGATAGGCTTACACGACTATAGCACACTAGTGTTGATATAATAACATAATCATAAAGAAACTTGGAAACATATAGAAATAACAGGAATAGATGCAGATGTCCGACACACCACGCTTTCAAATCTAATGCTCTTTTCTGCATCTATCACTAAAGATCTCTCAGTCCTGAAATTTTTGGGTTTCTCATGATCCTCTTCAACAATTCTAATCTTTGTTTTGTGTTGTTTTTATTTTGGCCATCTTTTTGTCAGCCTAGAGCTTAAAATCCAAGTTCCCTAGTAAACAGTCTTTGCCTAATGCTTTGTTTGTGTTAATTATGTAATTTCATCAACTCTCCTACTTTTGACTACTGCTTGCTAACATGCCAATGATTCAAAAATCTCTCTCTCTAGCTCAAAACTTCCCTAAGTTTTGTCACCCATATATCAAAATGTTGACTAATCATATGTCCTTGTTTATCTACTAATTACCTCAAAATCAATATCCAAAACGGAAACTCCTTTCCAAATGTGCCAGCTTCCATGAACTATGCCATTGATAGACAAGGTAAGGACTTAAGCCTCACTTGTAGAAGTACAACTTGGTTGACACCTAAAATGAGTTTTGAAACATTAGTAAGGCCTAATCAAATGAAGAGCATTAGTAAGGGTAAATCAAATAAAGATGGCATGAAATTCCATGGTGGATCCAGGAAAATACATGCGAGTTGGTGTTATTAAAATACAGTGAAGGAAAATGGCCACAAATAGCACTATAATCTGCTTAGTCATCACAACTAGAAATCTGCAACTCATGCCATAGTCTTCTGGTTGTCACTCTCCTTATCCTGACAACACAGTATCATGTTCTCTAAATATTTTTCAGTTCGTCTTTTCTTCTCTATTCTATTCCAATTAGCCCTCCCACCAGCGTCTAGTCTAGACAAATGCAATGGCCACTTTTCTGATTTCCCTGATTCCAGTCTTGTTCCCATCACATTCACATCTAGGCTCTTGTTAGTGTGTCCCGTCTAAAATACAAATCTGGCAGTGCATCTTCTCAGCCAATATTCTCAATCATTACACCTCTTCTGCAAAATTACATTCAAATTCCTACGTAAGTTGTCTTCGAAAGCAAGTTCTCTATGACTTTAACCCATTAATCTCCCTACTCATCTGTTTCTATTCCTTTTGTCTCACTTTGTATTTAGTAATGCCAGCCCACATGTATTTTTCTGAACCCACCGTGGAACTTCATACTATCATGTCTTCATCTGATTAACCCTACTATGGAATCATTTCTGTTTCTTTCAAAGCTATCACTGTCTTATATGGGCCATGGGTCCTCTTCATTCACTTTTTCTTTATTCGTTTCCTAGGCTGCAGCCAGAATAATACTTTGAAAGTTAAAATCTGATGGTATGAATGCTCTGTTCACAATATTTCAATGATATCTCATTACTTTTAGGGTAAAGACAATCATTCTTACCAGGGCACACAGAACATGGCCTGGCCTTTACATCTTCAGCCTCATCCTCGAAGGCCTAATGTTTCCTTATACCCTAGGGGTTTTCTATATGTTATGCTTTTTTTTCACTCTCCCATCTCAACACATGTATATGCATAAACAATTTGTGAACACTACTCTTTTAAGACACAAGGCCCATTATTTCCTCAAAAACAGCATCCCTGACTTAGACAAATCTTCATGTACAAAAGAAATGTCATTGAGATTCACAGATCATAACCAGCGGAATTTAATAAATTCCAGGAGGAAGTGGAAAGGACCAAGGCTAGCTGAATTTCAAAATGAAAAATAAGATTTCAAGCAGTGAGTTTAAGCTGATGCTTTAGTAAGCGTAAGGCTGACTTGAATTAGTAGCCCCATGCTATTAATCAATGAGGTTTAAGAGATAGTTTCATATATACCTAATGGTATGCCATCATTGTCTGCAATTAAAAATCTTTCTTTCGAGTATATCAAGGAGTTCACACCTTTAAGGATGGGCTGAGTGATTTTATATTGATTATTATTATTACCGATCATGAATACACAGTGATTCTCCTTTCATAAGATTCTGACTTTTCAGATTTTTCCTGTTTGGAGAATATATTTGGGTTGTGGAGAAGTGTGAATGTAATTTATCTTAAAACATTTATTTCAAAAATTCAAATTTCAGGTGTTTCTCACAAGGTCCAAATATGTTTAATTTGTTTAAACTCCTTCATAACCTAAGAATCTTATGTATTAAAATTTTCACAGCCTCCTAAATCCATATAATTACTGAAATGGTTTTAAGGATTATAGCTATTAAAAATTAATTTCACAATTTAAACTCATTAATAACATTAAATTTACTCATTAAGAGTATAACACTAAGGTAAATTAATTTAGTACTTCAACAAGCAGAAAAAGGGAAAATTTTAAGGGGAAATAAAAACTTTAAAATAGACCTTGTACAAAATTTCATTGGGATAAGAAAGTTAAAATATTTTGGGTGTGATAAAAACAGAATTAGTCTCCTGACAGCAGAGTAATATGAGAGCGCTTGTTAAAAAATAAAATCTCTTATCCATTCAATCAATTATTTATTCTTTAAATATTTGTCATGCCAATGCTTTGTGAAAAAAAAAACTCTATTTAGTGTGCTGAGGATTAAAGAGAAATGAGGAATTCCTGCTTCCTGGAGCTAGTAAGTGAAATAAGAAAGGAGGCAATTAGAAAAAAATGTGGCAAGCATTATAATCAAGTTAAGTACAATACATATTGGGAGCATAAAAGAAAGAACAGTGCCTTAAATCTATACTCTCAGCAAGCTTTTTCTATAGATTAAATAACACAACATATATACCTGCATAATTATTTAATATACATGCATTAATTATTTAATAAAATTAATAATCTTTGAATGACATTTTCAATTTAAATTTTTGAGTAAATACATACAAAAATTAATTACTGTCATAAGGATGTCTATAATATGTGTATATATAATTTATTAATTTAATAATGAACAGTCATAATAAAATAAATTTGAAATTAATCATTGTGTCTCTTGAACTCTTTTTATGAAAATGCACATATTTTAAATGGGAATGAGTAACCTAGAGGTAGCATGTAGGTTTAAGCTCTGATTGACTGCTAAAGACTGTCTGAACTGCAGTAGTAATAAGGATTCTAAATATGTCTAGGCTGAGTGGAAAAGAATGTAGTTATTGATTATCTATATGAACTATGGGCACAAGAAAGAGGAATATTCACGCACTGTGCCTGCTGTCCCTGGAGTAAGTTAACAGCCTTCGATGTTATAAGATTAGCCTTGAGAACTGGGAAACAGATGAAATGTAGCACATTAAAATTAAATGTTGGAAGAAATAAGATATGAACAGTCATTCAAAGATGAGCGTCTCCAGTAGAACACTCATTTCAGACTGTAGGCAGCTCTTATACTGAAAGTAAGGAAGGAAATTGTTGGGCTGACAATGAAAAGGGTCCCTGCTGCAGACCAACTCCATTTACCTCTCATTTATATTCAGACTGAATCATAAAGAGAAACCAACAAACAAATAAAATGTTTGGAAGTGATATTGCTTTATGTTTGGTTAGGGTTGATTTTCATCAGTCATTCTTTAGGGCAAAAAAATTATACAACTCAATAGCTTTTTGCCTCTACACCAGAGATTCCTGACGGCCAGGGTATTTAAGTTATGGGAGACTTTTGAACACCACAAAGGGACAAAATAATGTTTTGTGCAGTTACGTTAAAACAATCCTTAAAAACATAGCTGGCAATCCCAGATTAAGAGCTTTGAAATGCTGAGCTCCAGTGTGCAATAGTAGTCTTAGCTTGGTAGAATAACAATCTAGATTTAATCACTGATAGACACAACATATTCATGTTAAATATAAAATCAAATTAACACCAGTAGGTTAAATGGTAGGACTTATTTTTAGAGTTTTTTTTCACCTCAGTATAGCTTATCGAGCTTGACATTTCCTGTCTCTGCTCCCACATTTTCAGTCCTTTTTCTCATGTATTTTTATGCATACAAAGCTGAAGCTAATAGACATATTTCTTCCACTTGCTTTTTTCCCATAAATGTTTGAGTATATATGTGTGTATGAGAGAGAGAGAGTGCACACACACACACACACACACATTATGGAGACATTTATAAAATTCAGAAAGAGTATGCGTCAAGTCAGGAATAACAAATGTCCAAAGTAAAATAATGATATCCATTTCAAAGCTTTCTTCAATTACTGCATAGTGATCTGAAAGTCAGTAATAACTTACTGAATGTGAATTCACTGATAATATCCATTTTTATGCTAGTATGGATATCTGTTGGTGATGAATCATTGTACCTTCTAAGAAGAAAAATACAGCTATCTATTATCTATCTGTCTGTATTGCTATACTGTTAAGTTCAAATGTGGCTTATCATATTAGTAATAAAACTACTGCTTGGTTACTTTAAATATTCCTTTCATAAATAATTTATTAATTTTAGCAGCAGAAATAAACCCAAATGGATAGGCTTCTTTTTGGACTATTTCTTGGTTTTATTCCATTGCCATGAAATAGCAGAAAAGTATATATTACAAATAGTTTTCCTTATTTGTCAAGTGAGAAAAGTTACAATTTTGTTAATGGGTCTAATATCATTTAGCAAACATAATCGTCCTAATGAAAATCCAGACATATTGGGAATAGATGATGTTTCTTACTTCTTTTCTTTTCTTTTCTTTTCTTTTGATCCCCCACTTCTTACATACCACACCTCCTCATTTCTCTACCAAAATTATAGCAAAACATGCTAAACATATTTTATTTTTATGGAAATCCAGTGGATTTCACAAGTTGGGTGACAGTCATTTTAAGGTAAGAAGGTTGATTATTTTGTTTTTTCTTTTATCAAACCATCATTTGGCCTGAATCATTTCATCAGTCCATTTCTGCAAGACCTTGTTTAAAAAACATCATACCAGAGAGTGTTGTCTTTCCATATATAGAAAGTGTGTGTTGCATTCCACAAAGAATAACACTGTCATCTGTTTGGCTAGAGATATTTGCATATTTTATAATTTAATTATCTTATGACAAATGTACATGTCTCCAGTAGACAGCTGGTTACCCTGTGGATCACGATGTCCCATTCACACAATTTTCTTTCTTTATCTAATGAAGCCAAATTCACCATTATCTTCATTGAAGAATGCAAAAATATGTAATTGTAGGATGTAAAATAAACCAGTAATATGATTTATTTTATACTACCTGGTCATGACAAAAATAAACTCCCCTTAAATTAAAAGGTCATAAAGTTGTGAACATACACACAAAAGAATCCCGTTCTCTAAATCTCATAATAATTTATTTTATGGAAAATTACACCATACACTTTTTTTATGCTTAAAGATAAAACATAAGCTATACTAACTCACACTACTCAAAGAATGGAAATTCATATCTTATTACATTTTAATTCAATTCACTATAAATTTTCTCTCAAAATCTTGTCAAGCAAAACTGAACTACAGTATTTATAAGAATTCTTATAAAAGTGAGTACGCTGTGTTTTCAACAAAACACCATGGAGATTTTGATGAGGAAATTCATGTGTGCCTTTATTTTTTAATTTTTCCAGCTTTATTGAAGTATAATTGACAAATAAAAACTATAAATATTAAGGTGTACCATGTGATGATTTGATATAATATATGTATAGGGAAATGACTTCCACAATCTAGTTAACATATGCGTCACCTCACATAGTTATTGATACCATTTTTGTGTGTGTGGTGAGAACACAAGATTTACTCTTTCATCAAATTTCAAGTATATAATACAGTATTATTAATTATAGTCACTATGCCATGCATTAGATCTCCAGAACTTATTCATCATATACTTGAAAAGTTTATATCATTTGACTAACACCCTCCCATTTTTCTCCTTCTCCCCCCACCAGATCCTGGTGACCATCATTCTACTCTCAGCTTCTATGAGTTCAACTTTTTAGATTCCACATATTAACATAAAGGACATTATATAGTATTTATCTTTCTGTGTCTGGCTTATTTCACTTAACATAATGTCCTCCAGGTTCATCTATGTTGTTGCAAATGGCAGGATTTCCTTCTTTTTTTATGGCTGAATAATATTCAATTGTGTGTGTGTTTGTGTGTGTAAGACATTTTCTTTATCTATTCATCTGTTAGCAGACACTTAGGTTATTTCCATACCCTGGCAATCAGGAATAATGCTGCAGTGAACATGGGTGTGCAGATATCTCTTCTGAAATCTATACCTTTGGAAGGAAAAATAAAACCAACTCTTGTATGTGCTAACGCAAGGATGAAGTGGGCCTCACTGGTAGCAAAGAATGTGATGGAAAAGCACAGAGCAATGAGGCAGTGGAAAGAGAAGGGATTTGTGAAATGACAACAGAAAGTGAGGGGAGAGACTCTGCTGTAACTACCGTAAAAAACATTTGACCAGTTTTGGCCACTGATTGGGTTTTGAGGAAAGAAATGTACAGGATTTAAAATGACACTAAGTTCTCATGCTTGAGTAACCAGGAAAACACGTAGATTTTTGTGAGAAATAATGAGAAAAAAATAATTTTGAGGAGGGTTAGATTTCAGTTGGGACGTAAACTGTTATTGGTTCACTTAAATGAAGTTTCCCATGGGAAAAAAACTCCCACAAATCTGAGCCCCAAAGACTGGGAAGTCTTGCCGACCTCTAGCCAATCACATCATAAAACCTTCGTATCGTCATTACCCACCTGCTGTCGCTGAAATGTGTTCATGAAGTTGCTCAAAAACTTATTCTTTGTTCCTCTTAAACTCCCCCATTGTTTAGAGCCTCCAATTCCTTCAGTTTGTCTTAGCTGGAGTTTGGAGTTTGGATTGAAAGCTTGGAGTTTGATTAAAAGGGAGAAAATTGTAAATAAGCTTTATAGTGCTCACTATATCTTGGTCCTTTTTCTAAACACTTTACATATATTAACTCCTTAATTTGCAAAACAACTGTGTAAATTATATTCTATTGTTTTAACCACTTTGTAGGTGAGAAAACAGGCATAAAGAAGTTACAGGCTCAAGGTAAATAGTAGAGCTGGAATTCACTCTGGCTTCAGACAGTCCACTTTTTTTCTTTTCTTAAGACAGTCTCCCTGTGTAGCCCTTGTTGCCCGGGCTAGAGTGCCGTGGCATCAGCCTAGCTCAAAGCAACCTCAAAGTCCTGGGCTCAAGGGATCCTCCTGCTTCAGCCTCCAGAGTAGCTGGGACAACAGGTGCACCACCACACCCAGATAATGTTTTCTATTTTTAGTGGAGATGGGGTCTCGCTCTTGCTCAGGCTGGTCTGACCTCCAGCGATCTTCCCACCTCAGCCTCCCAGAATGCTAGGATTACAGGTGTGAGCCACCATGCCGAGCCCAGAGAGTCCCCTTTACCCTACTCAGAGTGTCTCTCTAATGACTGCACTCCCCTCGCTTCTTCAATGGAGAGAGAATTCAGTGATGGCTTGAAAAAGCGTATCATTTCCCCATTTCTAATGCAGGGAGGACACAAGACATGGTCAATTATCATGGCTCAAAAATGTAGGACGTTAATTGCATGCCTGTTTCCCTTCTCAGCTGTGCCTATTCAATTAATGAAATAGCCAACGAGTGCCTACCAGTGTTACTGATCTGTTTGCTTTGTTAGACTGCAGAATTGGATTTAAGAATCTCAGAATAATAGAAATAGAGCTCATGCTCTCTTAACACATAGTTTACTTTGCATGAACATTGTGCTGAAAGAAATATGAGGGAGTGTCTTGATTCTCCAAGGCTCAAAGCTATGGGGAAAACACAGAGATAACTTTGAAACAGCTGGTTGTCATGGAATTGAACCTGAGTCTGGAATATCTGATTCTAAATCTTGAATTTAATTAGCAGAGCCACAGTATGATCCTAACAATGAGTCAAAACAAAAAGCTAACAAAGAATGACATCCTTTCACACACACACTCTAACTTTGGCCTTCTTATTTACTTTGTGCATAGAATGCAGGAGATTGGGAAGAGAAATTCCCTCAATAACGAAGTCCCAATTACAAAAGAATAAAAACTGTGTCACCACATTTATAAATATAAATTGCAGAGTAACAACATACATTATGTAATTTGATTTCCCTAAACTAAACGGTCTTTCAAGTAAATAGAATATATTTTTATCATCTCTGTTTTAGAAGGAAAGAAAGTGAAACTCAACAAATTAAAGTGACTTACCCAAGTTGACAAAGCTATTAATTTGAATATCATCTAGAGCTCCTGAATCCAATTTCTGTGCCCCTTCGACTACAGCCACAGAATGTTTAGTTAAGATAGGCAGTAACAAAATAACCCCCAAATCTCAGGATCTAGCACCAGTAAGGCTCCTTTCTTACACATGCTTACATGGCCTATGTGAATTGGGAGGATATCCAACTCCACACAGGGCCCCTGGCTGATGGAGCTCCCCTACCTTGTGGCTATCTGGTCTAGAACTTGATGTCTCCTCAGTCGCTGAGGCAGGGGAAGAGAGCACTGAAGGGTCTAAAACCAGCAATTAAATGCTTCACATTTCTGCTCACAAGCCATTATCCAGAAATACTCATATGATGGAAAATCTCATCCTTCTGTGAGCCCAGAAGATGAGGAGAATTTGGATGTGGGGAAGTATGAGACATCTTCTGCCGCAATGACCTCAGATGACTAATAATCAAAGGTATGCAAATAAGCATTAAAAACCATTAGGAAATAACTCCCTATAGCTGGCCTTTCTGCAATTAATTTCTGTTTCTATGAGAGAAATGCCAGAATCAAGAAATAAAAAACCCTTTAGAGTAGATCCAAAACACATCACGTATGCTAGCCGCATTTAAAGTACAAACAGCCTGAAAGGCAGCCAGCTAAAACCTTCCTCACACTCTGAAAACAGCAGCTTATATTGCTCTGAGATTACTGACAGTTCTTATTTAGGGACTGAGCTTTTAGCTGCATCCAACTTAATGTCAAAACAGAGAGAAGGGAATAAATATAGCAGCAGGTTTGCTTATTAATTAATTAATTAATTATTAAAAATTCCCAAGATCTATTGTGATACTTCAGACAGGTAGAGCTGTGATTTTTTACTTATTTATTTATGTATTTTTGTAATTAGAAGTATTGGGCAAGGACAAGGAGGAACTAACATTCAGTATTGCCCTGAACTCAGGAAACTTGAGAGCAACTAGGTAAATGACCTAAACAATTTTCTATCTTAGAAATCAAAGAGACGGGATGATGTAATGGGAAAAGGGTGATCTGCAGAGTCAAATGTCTTTCCTCTGGTGCTTGTTTATGCCATTCATTGAGCCTTAGGCTGGCTGACCGTTAAAAAAAGACTAACTATCAATACCTGTCTTACAGGGTAATTGTGAGCAACCAATAGGGTAATTTTTATGAAAGCACTCTCTAGATTGTAAAGCACCAAAAAAACCTTCGTTGTTATTACAAATGTTTTGGGTTGATATAAAGGAAATGAAAGACCAAATTCTTGACACATAAGAACCACAATCTAACCATTAAAAATGTGGCTAGAGGAAATTGTGCCTCAAGTTTCTTCTTTTCTTAGTTTTTATTGCTGTTATTTTAAGTGCGGCTACTTCCTTCCTCTATCGAAGTACAAGAAATCTAGAGCTAATCTGATGGTTAGAAACAATGAT
>RJWJ010032224.1:0-18662 GCA_004363605.1 Indri indri
ACTGAGTCTTTCCTCACCACATCCAGCTGTTAAACTCCACTAATAGCTGGTTGATTCTTCTGTTGTTTCAGTAGTTTAGTTCCCTGCGCCATAAAGTCCTCTGAAGGCTTATCCAATCAAATTAAGACTTCTTCGAGGGATAGTTTCTAAAGTCATTGTTTCAGATTTGTTTTGACTACAGGAGGGCTCCTCCCAGCTATTTCTCAATCTGTCTACAGAAAACTATCTGGCCTACACTTCAGTTTGTATCTCCAATAAATCTACTGGTATCCTCACAATTACCTTTCACCACAACCTCTGCTGTTTTTGAGAGAGTTCTCAGGCTTGAACTTCTCCAAACTCTTTCAAAATTCAAATCAGTTCCTTTGGCAAGAGATTAAGAATTATCTGTTTTAGGGTCTTTTCCTTCCCCTAGGCAAAATTCCTGAGCAAGGGTTCTGGAGCTCAAGTTTTGACAAGGAATGGCATGAGTCTCTGTGAGTGACACTTCCCACTTCAGCAACTGAATGCTCAGTGGATAAAGGTAGCCTCAGGTCTCCTAGGTTTGCCCCTCTCCCAGCATGGAACCCCTGATTTACCAGATAGGATAATGGTGATTGGGCTCTCAGTATTCTTAGTGGTGAGTGTCCAAGGCAGAGTCCCCATCCCGTAAGTGGGGCCCTGACAGAAAAAGGGAACATCCACATTTTGGCTACATTTACCCAATACTTAGCCTCAGGAACAGGTAGGTGGGAGCAATATGAGAAATGTTGACATCCTACCCCTTGTGGGAAAATAGATCCTCAACAAGGAGCTGGGGGCAGATGGAGATCCGTGTTGTTGATGGCATCAGACTAGAATTCAATTTCTGTCTCACTGAGCTGAGAGTGGGAAGTGAATGAGTTTTGGTTCAGATACTGTAGGCTCATACTGTTTCTGCCAAGTTTTGGTAAATTTTCTTGAATAAATGTTCCTTAATTTGCTATGCCCTTTGAACCACTTCCAGAGACTTTGAATGGTTGCGTGCATGTGTGTGTTTTAATGATGTTCACCAATTTCCATGGGGAGCATGTCCACGGAGCTCCTCATGCTGCCACATCAAAAGTGGAACTCAAACATATGTAACTTTCACACCAAAGTTAATATCCCGAAAGTAAGGCCAATAACCGTAACACAGGTGATGAGAAAGAAGAGCAATAAAAAGGAGGTAGACGGGGCATAGAAAAGGAAAGAGCAACAACAGGGAGAAAGGTACATAAGAGAAGGAGAAACGAGGGCAAGAAGATAGAAAAAAAATACAACGCAAAACAGCCATAATTTTTTGACCCCAAGTGGGTCAGAAAGAACTTGAGTGTGGAAAAGCTGATTGATATCCAGCACATTGGCCTTTCATCAGTGACCTGCCTTCCAACATCACCCGACTATTTCATTGTCCACATGTTGAGTTTCCCAAATTTCATCTTGAGTTCTTGCAAAAAAAGAAAAAAGAAATTATACTTTCCCCCTTCTGTCTCAACATATATAGATCCTACCTATCCTTGAAGGATTAGCTCAAATGTCATCTCCTCCAGAAAGCATCCCCTTACTTACCTGGAGATGCTTGAACTTTTGTTCTCTCCATTTTCTGTTTTTTTCCCAATAATTTATTTGTATCTCTTTTGCGGAACTATCATTTCTACCTCCCCACCAGAGATTCTTGGCTTCTGCTTATTCCCAAGTCTAATTCTTTGAGATACCCTCAAAGAGTCTTTCTCTTTTCTAACATTAGCTTAAACTTACAAACAATAATGCTAATAAATAAAGATATATAAATGTTAAAAATAATTGCAGAGGGAGACTGGCACAATAATAGGCTCCTATTCATCCATCCATCAAAGGAATACCACTCAATGAATGAACTGAATAAATGAATGTCAGAAAGAATGACATGTGTATATTATCGGATTTGAAAACTAAGGAAAGCAACTCAGTAACCTGGGAAGAGAATGGAATAAAAACAGAACAGGGGATGAATTTTATGGTTTTCAAGAAATGGGAAGACAGGATGGAGGAGTAGTGGGACTGATGGTGCTGGTCCCCTGACGCCTGGAGAACGGGACCCCCGGCCTGCAGGGAACAGAACTTCTAAAAGGCAAATGTGTCCAGAAGGCTGTAGTCCAAATCCAGGTTTGCTGGCAATGATTGGGTTCTCCAGAACCAAAGGGAGCACACAGCTCTTCTTAAAATCAAAGGCGTTTAAGCCCAAGATGAAACTGAATTCTGTTTGGACAAGAGATGTGTTTATGAGTACAAAGTAAAAAGAACAACACAATAACACCTGGCAGCAAACCAAACAAAACAGAGTCATCGAGAAAAAGGTAACTTGTGCCCATGGAAACAGTGGCGTGGTTCAAGCCAAATTCTAAAGCAACTTTCCTGCTAATGCCATTTGGACACAGAATTCATGTGATGCTGTACCCCTCAAGTATTTGAACTAATGAGAAGTAATATATAAAAGTGGATTTGAAAAAAATATAAAAAGACAGAGCAGGGAAGCTGGATTCTATTTTTCATGGCTCTGTCCCTAAAACCTGCTATGTGATCTTGAGCACAGCACCTACATCTCCACATCAATTGCTTCATCTGTAAAGGAAGGAGGTATACTGAGATTTTTTACCCTTGCTCAGAGTTTCTAATAGGCTATGTAAAGAAGCTTGTGATAAAACAACATCAAAAGGGTAACCAATTCTCGGGGAAATTTGAAATTTAAGGGCAAAATCATTTTTTAATTAAATGAAAAAATATAAAGAGACGGTGACTACTGCTCTAAGGTACAGCACCCCATTGCAGCTTCCAAAAGGACATGTCCCTTGTTCTCCCTCAATTACAAAACCAACTCGAACAAAGAGCCTGTAACTTAGAAATGTTTATTTTTAACAAGAGAGAACCCTGGACATAACATCACAGCTTGGAAAATCTTATCTCTCCAGAGTTTTCAGCCTAGATAATTGGATCAGCCTCGTCTCACACATACTGCTAGCTCCCAAATCCATGGAGAAATCTGGTTTAAAATTGCCAATCGGAACTGTGAGGAACCTTAACATCTCAATTAAATAGCTGACATAAGAACAAGATGAAAAGAAAATGAGAAGGTGGACTGGATACTTTTGAGAGGAGGAGAATTCAGTTCCTTCATTTCACAAAACATAATCTTCCTTTAAGCAGAGGTTGTCAGAAGTTATCACTCCACATACAAACATATAAAAGTACAATAACAAATAATTCAACAACAAAAAGCATCCAATTTCTACACAGGGGATTGAAAATTCAATATCTAACTATACAAGGGAGATTGGGGAACTTCAGACTTCTCCCAGATCACAGAACGTAACACTCCTGGGTTTATAATAAGGAATTATTCAAATGCCCAGACTTCTAAACAACAATTTTCCAGCAGCCATCTCTGCCAAATGCCAATAAAACATCAGAATCCCACTGACGTCAAGAAGAGAAGCTACCTTCTAAGGATCTCCCAGAGATATGGACTCATCATATCTAAAATCTGACCTGTAGAAAACATCTTCGTCTAGAGTCCATTCCCTGTTCAGAAGTCATGTGACGTTGCCTACTGACAGAAGAGCATACTTCTAAAAAGAAGAGAGGTAGTTATAACCTTGTGCTGAAAATAATTCCTCCCCAAACTAAGAAAGCCTCCTTAACTCTTGGACAAAGAGTTATGGTCAAATGTGGGAGGAATAAATGGTGAGCACTAGGCAATAATTCAGATTCTATTCTGCTTGAGGGAAGGCATCATGGCAGAACAGAAATGGAGAATATTTTAGAGATAGACAGATTTGAGTTTGAATCTCTGTGTCACATTTTGCCAATTGTGTAACTTTGGGCCACCGTTTTGTTCCTACCTATAAAATTGGGATGAAGATACCTTATGATGTCCAAAGGATGACATAAAAACAAGCAAAACATCCAGTACAGAGCCTGGCTCACAGTAGATGCGCTAGACATATAAGATATCATCATCTTTAGTTTGTCCTTCCTTCAGTTGACAACTTAGAGTTGTTGATAATCCCAATTTCCTTCTCTGAGTATGGCTGGTCAGGCTGGAGCCAATAATGAAGTTGACCCGTAACTGAGACCACATCAACCCCACCACACTCTATTTGGCATTCCCTTTGACTCAGATGGATGCTTGGCCAGTGGTATTGAAGTTAGAGGAAAGGGCCCGAGCTCCAGTGTCAGAGATCTGAATGGTCACATTACTCGACCTTTCAGCAACTTAATTACCCCATCTGTAAAGACAGATTCAAAATCCAAGCTCTGCATTCTGCTTTCTGGTTTTTAAAAAGTCTTCACTAATCTGAAGCTGCTCTCCAAATTACCCACCTACCCTACTTGAAATTCCCAACACTTTCCTTAAGACCATATAGCATTTTACAATTGAGAAAATGCTTTCCCATTTACTGATTCATAATAAGGCCCACCAACCAATTCACTTTGAGAAAGTGCTTTCACATTCATTGACTCATAGTAAGCCCTACCAACCAACCGTTCTCAATTGCGATGTGAGTGAGAACCAAACTTCTATTCTACTTGAAACTTCACCGGAATTTGATTTCCTGTGATAGCCCTCAGCGTACCTTACACCACAGTTGTGTTAGGAAGAGGTCACCTTCCCTTTTCCTAACATACTGTTTTATTTAGTAAGTTAAATACCTTCCCCTCCCCCAGCCCCAACAGAAATGAATGGAGAAACAGACTAAGTAAGACAATGAACCATGGGAGAGAGGACTCATAATAGCAAAAAGCTTTGTCTTGTAGAATGCTGGCTCAAAAGGAAGGCAGAGAGCCCAAGGTATGTCACTAACTTTCAAGTTTTTCCCAAATGGAGTCCTATTTCTATGTGATGCCTTTGAAAAAGTGAAAGTATGTTAGAACTGGATTAAATAGACAACAGATATTCAATGTGCCTGGTGTGGATTTCATGGAAATTAGATAATTACTTACCAACTAAAAGTCAGCTTAAGGGAAACCCACAGTGTTGACATCATGACAGAGATGAAAAATCAAATTTAAGGAAATGAATCCTTAAGTGGTCCATTTATGGATGAAGAGAATAAAATAAATTTGACCATAAAGTTCTAATTTTCAATGTTGTATTCATCCTCAGTGATAGAAATAAAGCTGCCTACCCCATCACTCCTAAGCCCACTCAAAATAGATCTCCCATCTCCTCTAAAATGGATCAAGTATAAGCTTTGGTCTGAGATTTTGAGATACTTTATATTTGTGCTTTACATCTCAATTCTGCAACTGGTCGACAAATTATGTCATATTTTGTGAAGTGCTATAATCAGCTAGCTATACAAAAGTGTTCTTAAATCTTGGTTCTAGTTCAGGCTCTGCCACTATTTACTGTGTGGGGGAGACAAAGTTGGGCTTGCATATTTTCATCCTGAGTCGATATTTTATTCTCCTTTATCTGTATTCTTCTAAGATTCTCTTCTGTAATGTTCATTATCTTGCAGCAGGACTAAATTCTTTAATCTTAACTTTTCATTTGTGAGATTTGTATCACTGTTTTTCCACTTACTAGCTAGTGCCTTTGGTAAAGTTAGTAGACCTGTGACTTTCCTCTGTAAAGTGGGGAGAATAATCATAGTTACCTCCTATCGTAGGGGATTAAATGAGATAGCAAATCTGGAAATATGCTTAGAATAGTTCTGGACACATAGTAAGATCAATAGATGTGAGCTACAGTTGTTATATCTCAAAGTAAATTATAAGATCTTTGATAAATGGGACCGTGTCTAATAAATCCCAAAGTACATCTCCTCAAATCCTGTAGTAGATAGGAGAGTGCTGAGTATGGAAAGATGCACCCAATAGATCAATACTGACTAAATGGATAAATCAGTAGTAGAGGTATCCTGAAAAGTAAACATCTTTCAAATATTCAATAGTAGAGGTCTTCAGGAGTGAGGAAAAGAGAAACATCCTCCTAGAATAACAAGCAGGTCAAATAATTGTGTGAACTTCCTCCAGGAATGTTTAGCTAATAAGAAGACAGCACATCTTCACAGAGGCCTATGTCCCTTTGTTCCTAAGCATTCAATACTAAAATGGACCACAGATTTCATGAAGTCCCATGGAGAACTGAAGCCTAGAGAAATTTATAATGCTCCAGTAAGGAGTGTATATTCAAGAACACACACTAGAGTTACTTACATCTTTTCTACTCCAATCCACCCAAAAGTGAGGGTACAGAGTCTTCCCCTGTGTAGTTACTCTTGGAAGAGTGGAAGAGTGAACCAGTATTGATTACATATTTTGGTCTCATTCATTTCTGATTTCCCCAAGCATTTAATAAATTAAAATAAAATAAAACAAAACAAAATAAACCCCCCAGGTACACACTGTGCTTCTTCCTGGAGAATACAATTAATTAGCTTATAGAAGACTTCAAAGAATTGTTACAGTAGATACAACATTTAATGAAGGAGGATCATCGATTATACCTGACTTTTTGGCTTCAAATGCAACAGGAAGTATGAGCTTTCATAAGTAATAACTGGTTATGAATCTTCAGCTGAAATATAGTTTTACTTCATGCAATGGTAATGGGGTCTAAAAGAAAAATTAAAAATTTTAAGTACAATATAAACACATACACAAACAAACACAAACAACAGAGTCAGGGACCTGAAACAGTCTACTCCTGGGGGAAAACTAGTAATTAAACCGACAGGTAACGCGCATTCAGAGATAATTGCTGGTAATACCCAGGCAGGCACCTGATGACTAATAGCAATAGATTTCATAAAGGTGATTAATAAAGAGGCAGGCGGTGTAGAGAAAATATATAAATGATTAATAATGAAACTCTCTTCAGTCCTTGAAGGAAGGAGGAGGGAGGACTAAGGAGTTTGTCTTTCCTAACAGCTGCCACTAAGAGGGCTTTGTGAAGGGGAGAAGAAGTTGAAGACAGAAACTTGCAAACAGAGAAATTATTCATATGGAAGCCTTAAGCAAGACATTTAACCACTCTATTTTAATGTCCTCATTTGAAAGTGGAACAAGATGATATCTCAGGCTTTTCCCAGCTTTATAAAAAGACGATTATCACTAATTTCTTTCAGTATCTGTTTTTAGATAATGAAAACAGTGGCTGAAAGAAAAAAGGTTGGGTCAAAAAAAATTTAATACTGAATATTAAGAGAGCCAAATGTGGAATATTTGCCCACAATGAAAACTAAGAATCTCTGAGATTCAAACCTGAAAGTACTGATTCATGGACCAGAAAGCATGTGTTAAAAAATTGTCTACTAACCACATTTATCTAAATTCAATGGGTTGAACATGGTTCCATCTTCCTAAATACACTGCCTGCCAAAGCCCACCTCTCTGAGAACTTTCATAAAAACATCTTTTCTTTAAAAAAATAATCATTCTCAAATGAAACAGAGAACAGTAAGAAATCTGTTTGATTGTTGTTCAACATGTTATACATGAAATCCTCCAAAGTTTTCCTACCCAAAACCTTCTTGATTCCTTTGAGTGATATGTCCTTGAACCTGATGCACAAAATAATTAAAAGAGGAGATGAAATTTTTTTACAAGAAATAACCCAAAAGAAATCAATCTAAGTAACTGAATAGAAGGAACAACCTTGGCAAAGTCAGTGATCTAATCTGATCTTTTTGTTTAGCTGACAAGGAAAAATATTAAACTGATTTTTCTTGAAGATAAGCAGTTGAGGAGCAAAACTGTATGAAATCCAGTCCAGTACAGAACCCTGGACTTTGAATTAAAAGATCTGCATCATTCGTTCCTGCTTTCTCAATCCACTGATACGATTTGGATATTTGACCTTTCCTGACCTCATGTTGAATCTTGCTCCCCAATGTCAGAGGTTACTGGGAGATGTTTGGATCATGGGGGTGGATCATATCATTCATGAAGAGATCAAAGCTCTCCCTGGGGGTGGGAGTGACTGAGGAGTTCTCACTCTTGTTAGTTCCTCCAAGAGCTGGTTGTTAAAAAGAGGCTGTCCTCACGGCCCTATCCCCCCCCCCCCCCCCGCCATTGCCGTGTGACCTCTCCACATGTGGTATACGTTTCACCTTACACGATGAGTGCAAGCAGCCTGAAGCCCTCGCTGGCAGCAGATGCCGGTGCCATGCTTCTTGTACACTCTCTACAACAATGAGCCAAATAAACCTCTTTTCTTTATAATTTGCCCAGCCTCAGGTATTCCTTTATAGCAATACAAATGGACTAAGACACTCACTAACTGTGAACTTGAGAAAGTGACATAAAATCTCTCACCTCATTGCCTCAGTTGGACTCAGGCTACCAGAATTTCTAGGATTCTGAGATTCTTTTCTAATTATACACATTCGTGAAGAACAGATCATATCAGCTTTAATCCCAAAACTGTGATGGTAGGGAGTTGGAAGGATTCTTTTTCCTGAACATATTCTGCTTTGATATTCCAAATAGAAAGGGAACATCATGACAAATAGACCCATTACTATCTCAAGATTATTTTTCCTGCTGCTATTAGGTCCTTGACACTCACTTCATGGTTTTTAACGAAGTATTCTCTTTTCTTGCTATGTGGGAGCAATAATATTCAGCTAAATATTTTGCAACATTGACTAACTAATTTGATTATTTAAAAGACTTGCACATATTTTTAAGATATTACCCTGCTTGAATAAATTAATTAATTTATTGATTAATTAATTCATAATTTACTGCACACAGTAAAACTCTTCCCAGATTGGGTCATTCCTGGTCATATCTTTTGCCAATATTATAAGCATCAATTTCTCTCCCAAACTTTGTCCCTTTAAGTAGAAGCTATTCCCAACCACAATTTATGGTTGGCAGTTAAAACTGGATGTGGGTGGAAGAAAAAAAAATCTTTCTTCTCATTAAATCCCCAAAACCTCTTTGTAGCTTAGTATTAATCCTTTAAAGGAAATTATGTTACTAACAATGTCCAGTACAACCAACGTTTATTACTTTTTGTCTCTTAGTCGTGAGACTTGCAACCTAAAAAAGGTCTCGTGTCTGCATTGGACGTAAGGATTCTGGGCTATATTACACAACCTGTTGCTGAATCAAATCAGGAGAAATTAAACATACAAGGAGCAGGATGCCCCAAATTTTGACATCATCATCACCATCATCATCCATCATTATAGCAAACACTCATAGCATTATTTAGCTTTAGGCACTGTTTTAATTACTTTACACATATTAATATAATAACATAGAGATGAAAATGTATTCACAGCTTGAATTATAAAAACTCAACTTGTAAATGTTCTCTTGAAAATTTCTTCTTTTGACCATCCTAATACAGCTCTATATTTCACAAAGATGTGCTGGAATAAGAGTACCACCCAGTGGTGATGTGTTAATCCATTAAGTTCAATATTTTAATATTTTTTTCCTATCAAGATTTTTCTTATACCTCCCCATAGGGATAGGTATAACTAAACAGAGTTTAGTTATTTCAACTTCAGATGAACTTCCTTATTGTATTATTGGATCATGATTTTCCTTCCTACTTAAACTTTGTCATTATTGACTGAAGACAAATTATACTACTTCACTCTGAGGACTTGGGGTTTGGCTATGTGACTTACTTGGTCAGTAAAATATATGTGAATGTAAATAAACCATAGTGACCAGAAGCTTTACATTAGCTTGTGTTGTTTAGGTTTGTCTCGTGAATTCCTGACTGAACCATAAGAAGAACACATTCTTATAAGCACTATTCCTTAAACCCAAATCTTGGAATAAGGGACAGAGGGAGCCAACCTAACCCAATCCATAGCTTGAATCAAAGCCTCTCAGTTGACCCAAAGAATAGTATGGAAGAAATAAATATTTGTTGTAATCCACTGAGATTTGGGGGTGGTTTGTTATGCAGCATTATTGCAGCAATAGCTAGCTATTACATTCTTATATGTCCGTAAGCATGTTACTTATCTCCATTGCCCACCCCTCTTCTTCTCCCAAATCTTGTTCAGTTGTCTTCAGTACACACTTGCTTACCCTTCAGTTTTTGTTTCTAGGCTCTAAATAGAGTTTCCAAAGTTTCTAACAATGGTCAATAAACATAAATCAGTTCAGCTGATAAAGCTGTATCAAAGAAAGAGGATTAAAGTATATGTAATTGAAAATTTAAAAGATAACTTTAAAATGACATTGTATATAATGTTATCATTTCCATATTTTCTTACAAGGTTAATCTTGTAAAACTAGATCCAGATTGCCTTGGTTGAATCCTGTCTTCATATCATATTAGCTATGAGGTCTTGGACAAATTTCTTAACTTCTTAGTGCCTTAGCTTTCTCACATATGAGGGTAATAATGGTAGTATCTCCACTGCAAACTTCTTTGCAAGATGAAATTTTTTCATACATGTAAAGTGGTTGGAACAGTCATGGAAAATGGTAACAGCTCCAAAAATTTACCTACCAAGACTTCATCATCTTCAACAACGTCATCATTATCCATCACATTTCAAAGTCAGTGAGGGTGTTTCACCTAAATTATGGTTTAATTTGTTGTTTGTGAGTGTGCTTGAAGTGAACAAGCATCTCTAATTTCTTTTGATGGGAACATACAACTGTTACCTATAATTCTAGACAATATATTAGTATTTTCAATGTGTTTTAATAGTCTTCAAATAATATGGTCTTCAGAATAATTCTCTATGGGAAAAATGAGCAAGTAATAATATCCAAATTTTAATGATTAAAAAAACCCTATGACTGAAACAGATTAAAGGATTTACCCTAAAATGTCAGGAGTATTTGCATCAGAGCCTGGTAGAAAAAAACTGGCTTACAAATAGATTACTTTTTTTTTGAAGGACAGCTTACTTGTAAGCTGATTTCAAGCTCTTTTGGAATTGAGGTATCACTAGGAAAGATATTTATTAAAAAATAAATATGAAAGTCCTTAAGAGACTTCTAGAGCCTATATTTCTCTGGAAAAGACTAGATCTTTTTCCTCTTCTTCTCCCATCTGAAATATTTAACCATCTCTCATTGTCAGTACGTTGAGTTGGCTTTAAACAAATCGAGCAGGGAGTGAAATTATACATTGGGTATTTGGTCCCCAGGAATTCAACTGTCCCTACTGCATTGATCATTCCTGATCTTTAAGCCATCCTTCTAGCGATCTTCTATAGCCTATGATATTCCAACCTTATGTCTTAAATTTTGTAACCCATCCCCTCTGATTAGTCCTGTTCAAAACCTATCTGTACACGTTTTTCTTATGTCTATCTCTATTATTGTATTCCTATCATATTCCTTTCTAGGAGTGCCTCTCGTTCTCTCTTTAGGAGGACAGCATTCTCTGCTAAACATGCAGGTGTTCTTTAACTCATTCTGAAAAGCAATGAGATTCCAAAAAGTTCCCTCTGATTTGCCCCAACACATGCTGACCTAGTCTCTCAATTCGTGAGCTTTCAATACCTCCATATAGTAAATGCCAAAAAAAAAACAGTCTGAGAAAGTGCTTAGTGCAATTATGATGAAAAATTTCCGTATGTATATTTGTAGCCATATGTGTGATTATGAATTTTCAAAAAAAATAAAATATAATATTAAGCACTTTAAATAAAAATTAAGTTTTTGATAAGTCAGGGTGTATTTTAGTATTTTTCGTAACTAAAGTTGACCAGCAGGAGAAGAGTAGCACTAGTATCAATATCCTATTTTATATAGTATCCATCGCACTTTTTCAAATATCCTTAAAGTAATTGTATCAATACAGTTGAACAGGCCTTAACGTTTTCCTATGCCACCCAGACCTTAGATTCTCCCTATGATATGGAGGTAATATAATTGAACTAACAGGTGGTTGTGAGAATTAAATGACACAATGCATATATAGTCTATAACTAGTAACTGATGGAGCCAGGATGTAAACCAGGTCTGCATGATTCTTCTACATCGAGCTGCCTCACAAGGCTTAGAAACTCCACGAAAGTGGCACAGCCCCAGTCACCTCCTACAAATCTCTACATGCAAACTATGTCATGAAGGAAGGGCAATTCCCAAAGGTACTAGGCACCAGCTCTCTGACCTCAAGCCAATTTTAACCCTCTGAGCCTGAGTTTTCATCTGCAAAATACAAATCGTGCCTACTTCATAGGAATGTCATGGAAATTCAATGAAAGATGTATGTATCTGGCATATAGTGAGAACTTTAATAAATGATAGATTCTGTTATTTTATTATAATAACAACAATGATAAAATAGTAATGGTGGTTAAACCTAGGCTTTTGTTTTTGTTATTCATGACCTTCTTCAGCCTCAACATTTTTCAGTGCTAGGCTGGAAAATACCTGTGCCTATTATCTTCCCTCTTGAAGGATGTCAGCAAAGCTTCCTTGAAGAAAGAAAAAAAAAAAAATCAAATGAAGGCGCCTTTGTGAGAAAGGAAAAAATAAAGAAGAAAAATAGAGGCAGGAAGGAGGGGTCACATTGTAGCATTAGAGCTTTCCCCAGGGCTGGCCGCACACCATCTGTCTTCCTACTGCTGTACCCCATGTTTACACCACACTCCCACGCCTGAAGGCATCTTTGCAGAAGGGTGATGGGAGCAGTGCTGTTCCTTCTGGACAACACAAGGGACAGGACAGATGGAACAAGGAATGAGGACGTGAATGGGGAAGAGTAAAATAGCCTGTGTAAGGAGACGAGGGGAAATATGGAAACAAATGGAAGAAGAGAAAGAAAAAGAGAGAAAGAAATGGGGAGGACAAAGAAAAGAAGCAGAAAGTGAAAGAAAGAAAAGTGAAGAGAGAGAAGAAGAATGAAGAAGGAATTAGATCATAGGAAACAGAAAAATGAGGAGAGAGAGGGGAAAATGGGAATGATAAAAACAAATGTGGGGAAATGGGAAAGGAAAGTGAAAATGATGAAAAGAAGTCATAAGGGAAAAAGTAAAAAGAATGAAAGGTGAATGAACAAGTGAAGAAAAATGAAAGCAATGAGGAATAAAGTGGCGACTGAAGTGAAATAAAAGGAGAAAAGTAAGAAAGGAAAAGAATAGAGAAAATTAGAAGAAAGGAAATGATAAAAATAATGAAGGAGAAAAAGTGATGAAGTAGGCGATGGAAATTAAAATACTACCACTGTTACTTTCTTAACTCAGGCTAACAACAAAACATCATAGATTGTACAGCTTGAACAACAGAAATTTATTTTCTCAAAGCTTTGGAGAAAGAAAGTCCAAGGTCAAGGTGCTAGCATGGCTGGTTTCTGGGGAGGGCTCTGTCCTTGGGTTGCAGACGGCAGCCTTCTCATTGTATCCTCACGTGGAGGAGAGAGAGAGAGAGTGAGAGCAAGCTGTTTGATGTCTCTCCTTATAAGGGCACCAATCCTATCATGAGGGCCCCACCCTCATGACCTCATCTAAACCTAAGCATCTCCCAAAGGCCCTACCTACAAAAACCATCACCTAAGAATTAGGGCTTCAATGTACAAATTTTGGGGGACTACATTTCAATCCATAGCAATTATTAATATTATACTATTAATAATGAACATATTGACAATGGAAAGTGGGAAGAATGGAGTTAATGTAGCTTACATGCAGTATTTTGTGCTCCAAATGAATAATTCCATTATAGTTGCTTTAATAATGTCCTAAGACATACATGGTGATTTTACAAATAATTGAAGAAAGATGGACATATTTTCTTTCCTGCCTTTAATAGCAAATCAGAAGTTATTTTCAGAATGCCTCTTTCTTGATTCCACAGTTTTCCAGCCCTCTTTTTAATGTTGAGATTTTAAACATAAGATCTTAAGTGATTTTATTCCCCAGGGGTCGTTTCAGGATATTCCATGAATACCTTATCTTTCAAGATTACAATAGGTATTTCTAGGCAGAAATGTGGATGGGCCTTGGCTCAAGGATGTGAAATATCTTTGTTTGACCTAAATAGTTTTGATCAATGTTTTGAGCTAAATCATTTAACAAATACAAAAGGGATATTATGTAAGAGCAGTTTTTTGGATCAGGTCTGAATTAATTGTGGATAATTCAAAAACAGACCACAAGAATGATAGAGGCTAAAACTGTGGATTGTGTGAGTTTATAACCTCACTTTCCATACTTGATCAAAACCGTCCTATGTAAACAAGACTATCTATTTGCCCAGTCCCAAGTAATAATTGCTAAATTTCTCTGAAAAGTGGAACCAGTTGACATCTGCCAAATTTTAAGAAAAATGTAAAAAAATCAGCTTCGTAAAAACTTTAAATTTTCTTACATTAACTTAATTTTAATTAATGGCACTACAAACACTTTGTTAAGTTCTATGTAAAGGAAAGCAACCGCAAAATTTGATTTCTAGAAAACTACTCAGTAACCAGTGGTGAAGTTGAATATGTCCCAGTAAGTCCAATTGTATGTTATTACTTTTGTTAGGGAAAACATATAAAATAGAAAGAGTTTAATTTCAAAAAAAAAAAGAAGGGAAAGAAAACAAAAAACAAGCAATCTTTCTTCTAGAAATTAATCCTATGGTGACTCATGGCCAAGTTCCAAAGATATCTGTGCAAGGATATTCATCATAATGTTCTTTAGAAAATTAAAACACATACACATGCACACACAAACATCTGAAAACAATCTAAATATCCATCAGTATGACACTGATTAATTAAAGAACAATCTATGTTCACACAGGGAAAAAGTGAGTGTTAATTAAAAGGATGCTGTGATTCTATATTTATTGACATGGAAAGATAACATCTTGTTAAGTATTAATATAAAAAGCAGATCACAGGAGGTGTGGAGAGTATGATCTCATATAAAATGTGTGTGTACATGTGTGTGTGTGTGCACGCGTGTGTGTGCACGCGTGTGTGTTAGGTGTGACGACAGAAATAGAATGAGTATAACAGTACCCATGAGAAAGAATGGACTTCCAGAAGGATTTTCAACAAAGTATTAGCAGTTGACATTTAGGTGAGCTGCAGAATTTTTTTCTCTGTACTTTTCTATATGATTTGGATTCTTTTTCTAAAACTTTTAAAAATCAAGTAGTTTATAATACAAAAGTATATATATGTATATATATATATATGTGGTATAAGTACGACTTAAAAATAATAAAAAAGAATAAAGAAAAATCATGGTGATACATGTGAACACACCACCTAACTTAAGATACATCATTTCAATTCTTTACAATGGGTTAATATGCTTTTATAATCAGAAAAAATGAAAACACTTTTGAAATAAATAAAAGTGAAAAGTCTCATTAAGCACACATTCTCCGTAGGGCTAGTGTGTCTTCTCTCACACTTGATTCCATCCTGCTCATCTATGTCAGGCTATTGCTCTATATTTCACCCAGACCAAACCATAATTGCTGTCTTAAGTCCCTGTTCCCAGATTCCATAACTCTATCCCTAGTAGCCAGTACAGTGCCTAGGACACAGTAAATGTTTAGTACATATGAGCTGGTAAAACAAATAATAGATTATAAATAGATGGGTAGAAAGTTTGTTATAATTCAGTTACCTGATCAATCCACAGAGCCTTCCCTGTTTCCACACCTAAATTGGGTCTCCAGGAGGGTGACCATGGACATTCCATTTCCTGCTTTGTAAGCTCTTGCAAACTTATCAAAACCCTCTCTATATAATCTAGTAATAATTTTCTATCAACACTTACTAAGCATCTACCATGGGCCAAGTACTGCATTGGGTATTAGGCATATTTTTGGTAGTTTGTGAAAAGAGATTCATGACTGCCTCTAAGAGAATAATTAAAAGACTAAACACTGGGAGAAAAGGTGGAAAAATCAAGCTTCCAATAGAAATCTCATTCTGTATATAAAAGCCCCATTATATTCTGTACATTTGCAATCTGAACCACCTTATTCTTTCTTAAATTTTATTCAAGTGCTGTCATTAACTTCCAAAATGTTTTTCTCTTAATAAAAACAAATAATGTTTCTCTTAGGATCACTCCTACCATTTCCAAGTCTTTCTTGAAGTCAAGATCTTTCCTTCATGGGGCTCTTTTAGATCATTAGGGTCTGTATGTAGTACATTCTATTTGATTGTTTCTTTCACATTTTCAATAGACAAGAAGGAAAATTCATTGTTCAATATCTACACTCAAATCCCTGTGCTAGATGCTTCACATTCGTGATGATCTCCTTTAATTCTCAGAAGGACACTAGGAGCTCCGCATAATTTTGATGAGACAACTAACCCCCCTTGCCAACCTCCTCCCCTCCCAAAAATCAAAGTTGCTCAAGAAATCAAAGTTGATAAATAGTGAAACCAGGTTTGAAAGCCTAGTCAGTCTGTCATTAAACCTCCTCCTGCTCCCTACTCCTCTAAAATGCGATGGGTCTTTTTTAAAAGGCCATTAGAAGCAATTTTTAAAAAGTTACTTTAGGACCCTTTGTAAGGTATAGTAACAGGCCCTTATTTAGCACATTTGAAGTGGGTAAATGCAGGTGTAAATTGGCTGAAAACAGTCCTGGAAGGTGATTCCATTTTAATTCGTTTCAGGTGTTTTTTATTTTACTGTGATGTTTAAAGGTCAACTTTACCATATTCCTGCATAAATTATTTTGAGTTCTTATTTTTGTGGTGTTTAAATGGATATACCCTCTAGAGACAGCAGGGTAAGGGGTACTGTACACGTTAGACTTAGGGAAGGAGTCAGTCCTGCTCAGGCCGGCAATGAGGGCCACAGCCTGGGACGCTGCTATTCTCAGTTCTTCTCCTGAAGCCTGACAATTTGTATCCCTCTATTGTCTTCATCTGCAGTGCTTTGCAAACATATTTGCACACAGCTAGTGCGTGCACCTTTGTTTAAACTGTCCTTTTCCACTATATTTTTTGGAGCAATTTCTTTTTTTCTTTTCTCCCTTACAGAATAAACTGTCTCTACCCTTAAATTCCCAATACTTTGAGCACTCAGAAACTCTTCCTTTCCGCATGCTGAAGCATTTAGGGGTAAAGAGGGGCACGATGTATGTAACTTTCATGTGGTTTAAAATGACAATAAATAATATAGATAATGATAAAGCATGTAAAAGAAAGTAGTATTTCAGGACCCTCTACATTTATCATGCCAAGAGGGGAGGTAACCCCTTGGAACTGAGTCACGTAGCATGTTTTTATGTCTGTTTCTTAGATTACAGCAGACTGTCTCCCTCATTGTTCTTGCTCTATAAATGAATACGCAAGACCTGAGACGAGACCTCCTCCCCTTCCAATCACAGATCTTCGTTATAGATTAACTACCTCCTTTACTGTCCTGTACCTAACTCAGACCAGATAGCACCCAAGACCCTGTGACTATTATATCTTTAGTGTGAACTGTTAAATATACATTTCCCGAAAGAAAATGACTGCCTCAGCTGATCAGATCATTGTAACCATGCATTAATCCTTACATAGAAAAATATTAACAACCTCTGTTAAAAACTTTCCTAAATTTTGCCTATATAAGCAATCACAAACTTCTACGCTTTGGAACTCTGACTTCCGTTCTTTGGCATCTGTGCTTCCTGGATGGCCCATCCTCACACTATGTGCTTGCATAAACTCTCCTTTAACTACATTCTGACACTTTTAATTATTTTAGGTTGACAAGAAAATGTGACACGATGTTAATAATTGATTAATTTAGTTCACACTATAAAGAAGTTCTTTATCTCTAAAATAAAAAAGTTCTTTTTATTTTTCTTGCAAGTTTTCTGTAGGTTTAAAATTATTTCAAAATAAAGTCTTTTAAAACATCAACAACAAAAAGAAACCCTCCTTTATAAGTTTTTTTCTTCATGAAACCTGGCGCCTGCATAATCCAAGCCTAAAATAAAATAGCAACTACTTAGTGATACTTTCTCTTCCACAGATGAATGTGTTTAATAAATCCCACAGTTATCTTCTTCTGCCTCTTTATACCCATCCCTACCCCAACCTAATTAGAAAGATTGAAATATAGATGCCAAGGATCTGGTTCTATTAAGAAACTAATGATGGAAGACAAATGTCTGTGCTTGACTCTTTCTCTCTCTCTTGCACAATGCTTGGTACTATAGGGTACACAACAAATGCCTATTTAGGGAATGAATGAATAAAGAAAGAAAGAATGAGAATGCCATTTGCCATCTCCTAAAACTATCAACCTTAAAACTTCTTAAAAGCCCCCCTATATCTTCTGGAGGCTCACCTACTTCCTGAAATACATAGGAAGCCCATTGGCCCACAGAGAACATACAGACAGCACATGGAGAATCACAGATATAGGATCCCCAAGATATTTAGGGGTGGAGTTAACAGGGGAGTAATGTACTCAATTTGATATTCTTGCTGAAACTGCATAGACAAGCAGAACATCATTCTTTACCCCAACACTTAGAAGCATATATTGATAAAGATAATAAAGTTAATATTTATTGAATGCTTTCTGTATGTCAAGCACTGTTCTAAGTTGCTTATATGTATTAATGCATTTATTCCTCACAATAACCCAATAAGTGTCATCACACCAGTTTTTCAGATGAGAAAACTGAGGCACAGAGAGGTTAAGTCACATGCCCCATGTTGCAAACCAAGTGTCAGAGCCAGGATTTCAACCAGGGTAGCTTGTTCTGCAAGCAGTACTCTT
>RJWJ010032225.1:0-18650 GCA_004363605.1 Indri indri
CTGTGTTCAGCTATTAGCTTTTTGGTTTGCTGGTGAGTTCTAGTTGCTCTGACACCAGTTTCTTTATTTTGTTTTTTAAAATTGGAAATAATTTAAATGCCCAACAAAAAGAGAATGATTATGTAGTTTATGGGAAAACCCACACTGGAAGTGCATGCATTGATTTATAAAACAGTTCTGAGGAAAAGGCAAAATACTTAACATATAATGTTAAATTTAAAAAACAGAGCATTAAGTTATACCTAATAAAAACTATGTGCAAAATATATATACAGAGAGAGAGAGACAAGTACTAGAAGGAAGCCCCTAAAGATAAAATGTTTGAGTTATTCATGTGGCAGGATTATGAGAAGCTTTGTCTTAATTTTTTATTTTGATATCCATGAATATTGCCAACTGTATTACATATGCAATAAAAGCATACAGAGACAACTTATATCATTTGGGGCAAACTTTAGACAGATCAGAAATCACAATAGTCTATGAAAGATAATCCAGAGCAGAAAGGGGCCAGCTGCCCTCTTCTTCCCTAAAACCAAAACAAAAAGAAACTAGTTTAAAATAGAACAGGAATACTGAATTAGGAGCAAGGAAGAGAAAGAGCTTTTGGACTGTCAAGGCTGTAAAATGAGAAGGTTGGAAAAGAGGAATAAACTTAGAAAAACTCATATGCGGAACAGTCCAGTGCAGCCCATAGGTTCTACATTAATTGACAGTAATGCCGTCAGACATCTCAGAGTAAACCATCTTCATTTCCATCACTATTATTATGGACTGGAACTGGTTACCAAGGGAAGCTGTGGCATTTTTTCCCCAGAGGCCATTTAAAATGAGATATGAACAACCACTTGTCCAAATAATTCAGGTCCCATCCTGCCTGGAGGCAGGGGATTGAACCAAATGGCCCCTGAAGGTCCTTTTAAACCCTATGACTCTGTGATTCCTGTGCTGATAATATGAAGAAAGCTTTAATATCAAATTTTTTTCTAAGCCTTTTCTGTGTACTCTCTCCTTCTATTTTTTTTCAAGTTGGAAAGGGAAACTTCTTCCTGCAAGCAGTCCATTCAGTCCTCTCCCTGACACAAGGCTGAAATTTTAGTATTGCGAACAACACTGGGGAATATTTCTCAGCTGCCGTTGATTATTTCTTCTTTCCCTGCCAGGTGTCACTGTGCCTGGAGAGAATTCACTTAGCTAGGAGGGGGCAGGCGGGAGGCTACAGAGGTAAGAAACAGCCTGCCAAAGAAGCTGGGGGGTGAGCCTGGGAGGCAGGTGGGGTGCAGGGGAGGATTCATGAAAAGCAGTGAAGTAAAGCACGCATTTGAGATTAAAAGTAAAAATCTACTAAACCTCAGTTGTGTGTGTGCGTGCGCATGTTTGTGTGCTTAACGTGTTTTAGGGCACAAAATTCTACACCACCACCAAGCAATTGACCACAGCAATTAAAAATACTTATGATGCCAGTCCAAATCCTCTTAACAAATCAGCCCAGCTGCCAGAAAGGGGAAAAGTTTTAGGCAAGATTTATATATACCCACTCAGAACGAAAAATTAGTGACCTGAAAAAATAACCAAATAAACTTATAATTTATACCTGAATTTCTCATCTCTCTAATTTGTTACTGGTCAGTTCTGGGACTTCTCTTTGAGGACTGCCTTTTGCCCTCCTCTGGAATGTGATTTTCACCCAGGGAAGAAATGAGGGCAGGAATTATTGAAAGCCCTGTTTCAGATCGGCATTAACAATTCATAGAACTCATCTCTAGTTCCACCTAAGGCATTTGGAAGGACACCTGACGTGTAGTAAGGGCTTGTTCAAAGTGTCTCCTAATCTGCTTTGAAATGCACAGTGGATTGGGGCCAACGCAAGGTCAACACCCGTCCTCATTTAGCGAGCTGCCTGGCTGTGCTCTTCTGGCAGAGGAAGTGAAAAGACAGGACCGACTGCAAACCACTGCAGAGTTTTTCAGCTGGTGGCTGAAGGGTCTTTTGAAATGCAAACCTCTAGAGCCAGGGGGAAACTTGTTTTCTATTCTGGGCCACTGGCTCACAGAGGGGAAAAATATAATCACCAAAAAGTAATTTAGGTTGAGTGATTTACAAAGTGAGAAGGATCAAAGGTTAAACTCACACCATTTAAATGTTGAGAATAGGGAATTTTCAACATTATTTGTTAAATACACCCAATTTGTGGCGACGTATTTCGATTTCGGATGAGGAGTGGGAAAAGAAAACTTTTACTCCTTCACTCCACCAAACTTTCTGCAGGTAAACTAATGAGCTCTGCTGAGCCGCCCTATGCCTCTTGCCACACTCCCTTCCTCTGGCTTCTGTGACGCCAAACTCCTCTGCTTTCCCTCCTGCCTCCCACCTTCCTGCTCCTCAGTGTCATTTGCCAGGTCTTCCCACTCTTCTCAAACTTGACTGTTGGTTCCTTGAGGCTTGGACCTCGACCTGCTTTTATTCTCTCAATGTACTCTCCACCCGGACGACCTTGCCCACGCCCTAGACCCACACCATCTCTAAGTGGATGACCACACCTTTGATCCCCATCTGAAGCTTTCTTCAGAGCTCCAGGCCCATAAATCCAGCTGCCTGCTGTCTGTGCCCCTTGGAGTCTCACAGGCAACAAACTCGGTGTGTCCCAAACTGACCCCCACTCATTCTTCCTCTAATGCTCCTTTCTCAGTGAAAGCAAATCCATCCACTCAATTGCAAAAGTCAGAAAACTGGGAGTCAGCCTTGAAACTCCCCGTCCCTCACCCCACGTCTAATCCATCTCCAAATCCGAAAGTCTCCAAGTCCCAGCTGCCAGCATCTCTACGTCCAAAATTGCAATAACTTATTATCCAGTTTCTCTGCCTCCGCTTTTGCTCCCTCCTGGCTACACTGTAAGCACCAGCTCTTTCTGCAGGACCAAGCTGATCATGCCTCACTCCGTGGAGAATTGTTCAGTGCATTCTAATGTTTTTAGGGTGAAGATAAACATCCTTACTATGGCCCATAAACCTGTGAAAGATTTATCTTTGCCCAGTTCCGCAGGCTCATCTCTAGGTATCTTCCTGCCTCCTATGTCCTCTCCCAGTTCCGCTCTGAAAACAACACAGGTCTCCCATTTCCTCAAGCTCACCCTCCACCTCTGCACCTTCAAAAGCTCTGGTTCCTCTCTGCGCAGGCATGCTTTCTCCTCCCAAACCTGCTCAGCCAGTTTCCTCTCATCCTTCAAGTCTCAGCAGAAATACCAGTTTCTCAGAGAAATCTTTGCAGCCCCAAAGCCAGGTTAAAACTTCTGCATATCCAGTTTCATTGTTTCCAGTGTCCTCGATTTTCTGTTTTTGTAGGATTTATCACACTTCTTAATTAAATGGCTACTCTACGTATTTAGTTGTTTTCTGCCTTTTGCATTGCTGTTTTCCCCAGTGCCTAACACTATGCCCTGCACATAAGATATACTCGGTAAGGCTGTCTTGAATGTATGAATTAATGAATGATAGAAATAGAGATAAAATCACCAAAAAGGGGGAGAAAGATCATTTCTAGTCACATTACTCACAACTTGTGTATTTTTATTTCTGTGAATTTACTCAAATACTATCTCTCTTGCTCTTTTTGGTATTAGTGGCCATCTTAAACCCTATTGGCTTTTTCATAGTAACTAACGTGTCAGATATACCTCCATGCTTAGGTAATTTGTGTTTCATCTAAATGTAAAGATTTTGTCTTTGGGAGAAAATAGAATTTTTGAAACTGAATAATTCTGCAAGTCAATATATTAACTGTCCTCATCAGGTGTCATTTGAAAATACTATAATCATGACTTTCATGGCTTTTTCAAGTTGTTAATAAATGGACTTCTCATGCTAGCACCACAAAACTCTATAATATACCTACCTCTTTCCCAGTGTGGCAAGAATAATTGGTCAATTCATCCAATAGCCATTTTCCCCAACCTTCTATTCCTTGCTCTCTTTCAGTTATAAAGTCTAAAAAAATTCCAGAAACCCACTTTGCCAGCTTTCCTTGCAGCTAGTGGTGGCTAGTGAGACATAAAGGGACACGTATAAGGAGAGATGTGGAGAAATTTTTGCTTTCATTTAAAAATAAAAACAAGATCAACCCAAAACATGCTCTCTTAATGTTGATTATTCCATTACCTCCACCTTTGAATGTAGTTATAATGCCTGGAACCATAGCAGCCATCTTATGATCATGAGGTAATAAGCATAAAGGCAGGGCCCATATGAGGAAGATGAAAGAACTTCTGAATCAACCTGCTGTACCTTTCTCCAGAGTTCTAGTTACGAGAAATAACTGTGTCTTTATTGCCTAAGCCACTATTAGATGGGTTTTCTGGGATTTACAGTCAAACACATCTTCAATGATACAGTTAGTTAAAATGGGATCATGATCAACATTCCAAGTATAGTTGATTAGACATAATTCTGTCTAACTATAGTGAACTGTAACCCTTATTTCTCTATCTTATCCACAAAGCTGTTATTGAGAGACTTTATTTCAGATTCCTTGTTCAAGTCAAGATACATTGAGACTATCAGATTTCTCTCCTTTAACTGTTCTGTAGGTTGACCTTACAAGCATTGCTCTTGGCCTGAAAAGAATATAGATTAAGAAATATAGTGTGCTCAGATCCTGTTTCTGTGAGATTTGTTCTGGATCAACATTAAGATCTTAAGATCTTGTTTTCCATCAGCTTCATCCTACTCTTTTTCATAATTATTTTTTAAAGTGGACAGGTACTTTTTTTCTTCTGAACATATAAAAATGAAAAAACAAATAAATAAATAGAGAATAAGTTCTCTCTGAGCTTGCCCAAGCTCTTTAATGGTTCTTTATCCTGAAAAATTCTTCAGAGTCTCTCTCCAATAAATAGAATAGTCGCAGCATCCCCTGGTTTTAGTTAGAATATCAGTTGGACTTGTGTATCATAGACCCAAGTGGCCTCAACAAAAAAGTGATTATCCAACCTAAAAATTCAGCCACTGCAGTCAGAGTGGTATGGCAGCTCCATGATGTCAGGCAGCTCATCTCCTTCTATCTACTTACTCTAGCATATCTGGTTGGCTTTTCCTCTTGGTCTAAGAAGCTACCCACCACATCCACATCCACATCCAAGGCAGTAAAATGGGGACAGGAGTATGGAAGATGTTCCTCCCCTTTAAAGGCATGACCCAGGAATTGCCCATATCACTTATGCCATCTAATTGACTAGAACTTAGTCACATCAACACATCTAAGAGAAAGAAAGGCCAAAAAATGTAGTCATTCTTGTGGGAAGCCAGGTACCCATAAAGATCAGGGCTTTTACTACTATAGCATAAGGGGAGAAGAGATTTTGAGGGACAACTTACGGTCTCTATCAGAACCCCTCCCAAGAGAAATTTTATTTTCTAGGCTAAAGTTGCAATGACAAACAATAATGTAACAATCTAAATGAAATCAAGCCAAAAGCCAAAACGGGCTCATAGGCTAGACAGAGGTCTCCCATTCGGTGAGCAAGGCCTACTCTTTTCCTAGAAGATTCTGCATAATAGTGGTTCTCAAAGTATGGTTGGGACCAGCAACAACAGCCATCAGCATCACCTGAGAATAGTTAGAGATGCACATTCTTGGGCCCCTCCTAGACTTGCTGAATCAGAAACCCTGGAGAGGGAGCCAAGTAAGCTGTGTTTTAACAAGCCCTTCCGGTGATACTGGCACATGTCACGTTTGAGAACCACCACACTGTAGAGTATAGCACTTCATGGGCTCACAATGAGCATTTATTAATTCCTACAAGAAGACACCAGGTACCCAAGTAATGCTTGTGCTCAGGTGAGCAATGAACTGTTCAGTTAAGGAAATGTTCTCATCATAAAATGGATTCCAAATAAAATACATATCTTTATATCAAGGAGTCTTTAATTCTTGTTAAGAAAGATTCTATCAGGTTTGCCTTTAACCTTTTCAAAAACAGCGGGTATGCAGCACTGGATTTTAAATCACACAAAGGGCAAATTCTCCTCTCACTGTATTGTCATCATAAAGACGTGGACCAGCACACGCTCTCTCTTTCTTTCTCTCTCGGAGGCAGTGGGCATTACGAACAGCATGCCACATGGGACATCCCTCCCCAGGGGAAGGAAGCCAAGGGAAAACAATAGGTGGAGGAGGCAGGGGTCCCTGGGGCCTCCCTCCACACAATACTTTCCTTTTCCGGCTCATAAATCTGAACAATTGCTTATTTACACACTCTTTCCTTTCTCTTCAGGTTTTATTACTTACAAGAGATAATACATTGCCTTCATAATCCTTCACAGCAGAGCCTCTTAAGCTTTCCTGTGGGTATGCAGTGCCTGGGAATCTTGACAAAATGCAGACTCAGATTCAGTAGGTCTGGGACCAGGCCTGAGAGTCTGCATTTCCGACAAGCTCTAAGTGAGGCTGACTCTGCTGGCCCACAGACCATCACGTGAGTCAGAAAGATTTGTAGAATTACAGGATAGTGATTAGAGGAGCTGTCTCAGAAAGCCTCCCAAATCCCAAATTTAGCTGAAGAAGTTGCCACGGATGGGGACCATACAAACCAAGTTTTCAACACCAGGCATGTTAAAAAAAAAAAAAAAAAAAGACACCCATTTACTGGGGGCAGTGGACAGAGAAGGAAAAAAAGAAGGAAGCATAGGCTGCCCATCCCCCCAAATATTGCCCCAGCCTTTCTTGCAGGGCAGGACATCTTCCCAGTCTAGGTGTTTTCCTGGGAATCATTATGGCTGATGACAGGTATTCCCTCATGCATGCATTTATATTTATTTAATGAACATTTAGTAAGGGATGACTACCTGGCAAGGGGGTCAACTGAAGTCAAAGCACCAATGAATAAGCAGCAGGGCACCATCAAGGTTCCACGCCCTGGCTGGGCTTACCCTGTCGAGGTGCCCTCGCCGCTCCTTCTGTCCCTCAGAGCACTGTCTCAGGTCCAGAACGTTACCTTGGAAGTGGGGTCTTACTTCTCATTGGGCTGTTTAACAGCTTTGAGTTGCAGGGGCTCATTTACATTTGGCTCAATTGCTTTATCTGGCAAAAGACAATGTTTTCCAGTTGGGGAAGATAGGTCGTCCGTGGGTACCCCGTGGACACCTCCCTCCTCTGTCTACTTACAGAGCTAGTGTTCAGCATTTCTGCCCTCAACTCAAAATTATTCTTTTAGCCAGTTCTCAATGACAGAAAAGCTCTCTCTATTCTGCACACTCTCAGCACAAACATTCTCAATGTCTTAACCAAAAAGTTAAATGTACTTCTTTCTTTACTATTCCTCAAGGCAAGATGAACTTCTGGAAATTCCCCATACACAGTATGACCCTCCTTTCCTCATCCTCCACAAAAAAAAAAAAAAAAATTAAGAAAACTTTAAGAACTCTTCTATGCAAGAGAAATCAAGAGACCATGGAGGCCCTGGGCAAATTGAACATATTTTTCCAAGCCAAAAATCAAGAACACACCTGGAAAATTAGAAAGTACATAAAAGAACAAAGGAACAAAACTTTAAAAATGGGCTTGTCCTAAAATGTTACAAACACACATTCATCTTGGCACTGGGTAGATGAAAGTGTTTTGGAGGTGACATAGAAGAGGAAAAAAGGATACAGAAATCAACCACGGGAAAACACAAAGACTGTGCGCTTCATAATTACATCATTCAGGGTAAGCTAGGTCAGTGTTTCTCCACTTATTTTCCTTTGTCGCCTCCCTAAGGTGTCTTTTTTTAGACATTTTTTCTTAATCCCTCACCTCATGAAACCTAGTTTTTTAAATTTATGTTTTAATTGACAAATAAAAATTATTTATATTTATGGGGTGCAATGTAGTGTTTTAATATACGCATTGTAAGATAATTAAAATTAATTAACATATCCATCACCTCACATACTTACCATTTTTTGTGATGAGGTTTAAAATCTACAAATCCATTCTCTTAACAATTTTCAAATATACAATACATTATTATTATTAATTATAGTCTCCATACCGTACAATAGATTTCCAGAACTTATTTCTCCTATCTAAATGAAAATTTGTACTCTTCGACAACATCTCCCCATTCACTCCCCCCATGCAGTTTGAATATCACAGATATGCTAAATATCTGTTTATTTACAGTGTGTATCTAATGTGTTTTTTTCTCCCATCCCAAGAGCTAGTTTTTGTCCTCTTGGTAGTGCTTTCATCCCTGTTAAGAATGCAAGGGTTAGAGCCAGGCACAGTGCTCACACGTGTAATCCTAGCACTCTGGGAGGCCGAGATGGGAGGATCACAGGAGCTCAGGAGTCTGAGACCAGCCTGAGCAAGAGCAAGACCCCATCTCTACCGAAAATATAAAAATTAGCCGGGCATAGTGGGCATGAACCTGTAGTCCCAGCTACTTGGGAGGCTGAGACAGGTGGATCACTTGAGCCCAAGAGTTTGAGGTTGCAGTAAGCTAGGATGATGTCACTGTACTTTACCCTGGGTGACAGAGTGAGACTCTGTCTCAAAAAAAAAAAAAAGAATGTAGGGTTTAGATGCTGCTTGGTAACAAACAATCCCAAAATCTTAGAAGCTAGTTACAACAAAGCTGTTTACTCACATTCCCTGTGTATCACAGGGTGACTTCCTCACCACAGGATTCAGAATGACAGAGCAGCCACCAATTCCAGTGCTGCCAGTTGCCAATGTCAGAGAAAAGAGTGCTCTGAAAGGTCCTGTACCTGCAATTAAATGCTTCATCTCAGAAAAGACACACATCACTTACCATCTTAGCTCCTTGGCCAGAACTAGTCATATGGACCCCACAACCACAAGAGGGCCAGGAAATACAATTCTATTGTACACCTAGAAGATGGAAAGCAGGAAGAAATAGTAAGCAAAAGGCCAGCCCTGCTAATCAAAGAAAATATGCTGCTAACCGTATACAGAGAGGCTCTGAGGACCATAGGATATAAATTTTCCTTGTCCGAGGCTCAGCTGAGTTCTTGTCAGAATTAATCAACAGAGACACTTCCCCTTCTCCCACCATCCTGCCCAACGTCCCGTCCATTCATACCCCAACTATATTGTAGCCACACACTCCACATCTTCTCTTTTTCTACTGCCACTTCTACTTCAGCTCCCCCACTAGAGATCAAAAACCAGCAAAAGGAAGTTAGAAGGCTAAGAAGATTGTCTTTTAGAGAAACTCTTCAGATTGCAAAGTGGTTCAACTGCCAGTACCTTTTAAAGAAAGCAGATGGACTGGATACAAACTGTTCAACACACAAGCAAGTTCTTCTTTATTAGACCAAATGAAATAAGGTAGGGCCTCACTAAATACTTAATAGATGAATGAATATATGGTTGGATAAATCAATGAATAATAAGAAGCACAATGTGCCGCCCATTTTTTCAGAGTCCTCAATATATTTTCCCTTTTGTCGTTATTTTCTTTATGTTGATTTGGACAAGTGGGGCTCTCCTTCCTCTCTTGTCGTGTTCCAGTCTTAGGTAAACAACAAGCTCTGTTTCCTTGTGGTCCCGTCACTGGCTCGACAACTTGATTTGGATTACCTGTGTTTATTTCTCTGTTTCCTCTTTCCTTCCTCTCTATTTGCAGGAAAGGTCTTGTAACTTGGCCCCTTCTCTAGATTGTCCTGTCCTACCCAGGCCTAGTGTCAACCCTCCCCAGAGTCTCCAGAAGAAAGGACCTCGTGACGTAAACACAACAACCGTGAAACAATGACATTCATAAACAGAAAGAAACTGGCTATTGTTGTGAAATGCCAGGTTCATGTGCACAGAGTCGTGCAGGTTCAGCCAAGAATTGTTATGTTTGCTGTTCCTCATTTTAAAATACACTCATGAAGCAGGGGGTCAGCAGTCAATATTTTCCAGAGTTACGTGATCAAGCACTCCTGAGTCAAGTGCCATAATTTCTCCTGAAAGCTATGAACTGTGAACAAGGACCAATCAGTCAGTTGGGCCATTTCAGACAGTTCAAGTGCCCGAGAGGAGGCTTGTCACTTTCTAACCAAAATATCTACTGGAAAGTATAAAAATGTTGTTGAAGCCCCTCTTGGGATGGGATCGCGGGTAGAGTGAGGATATATGGAATGGGAGTTAGTCTTTATGTTCTACAGAGCAATGGAGCAAATTAAAAAAATATCGCTGGGGAAGAGGAGGAAGAGGCTCCCAGGTCAGCAGAAGAGTTTTCAGTCGGAAATTTTAGAACCAAGCCTCAGAAAGGACAACAGAAACTTGCTTTGAACACAAATCAAACATCATTAACACACCAGATGGCCATCTGGGTTGTCTGTATCCTGCAACATGCTACTTCTTGCAAGGTATTTCAGATTAGATAGATCATAGATTTCTATTTCTGTCTCTCTTAATCTGATATTCCTGACAAACAGCATAATGGAAGAGGAAAAGCACAGACAGCATAGAAGGAGAAGGACCTTACTTTGCCCTTTCTGTGCGGGCAATATGTCCACCATAATGCACGTATTTGTTGAGCACAGTATGAGGCAGGCCCTGAACTAAGCACAGGGGATATAGCAGTGAGCAACACAGACCCCGTCTCTGATCTCATGCAAGTAATATTTTAATGGAGGAGAAGAGACAATAAGGAGGTAAACAAATGAATGAGGTAATTTCACATGATGATAAATTCTAGAAAGAAAATAAAACAGAAGAAGGTCATTGTTTTTAAGATATGAGAGTTAAATGTTACTTCAGATAGAGCAGTCAGATGAGACAATGTTATTGAACTGAGACCTGAATGATGAGAAAGGGAACAATAAGTACAAAGACCCTGGGGCAGTCATAAGTTCGGGGTGTTTAAGGAACTAAAAGAAGGTCATGTTGTGATCAGAGAAGCGAGAAGGGGAAGGATGGGAGATGAATTTGGAGTAACAGGCTGAATCTAGATCATGTGTGGTCTAGATTTCTAAGGATATGTGTAGTGTAGCTGTCACAGTCAGACAGAATTAGGACAGTGGGCATTGAGGTTGTCCCCCCGCCCATGTCTATCCTACCCCCGCCTCATTGGGTAACAGCAGGGTGAGTGGGGATCCCACACCTAGTTATGATAAAAAAAAGTTATTCTGTCCTATGTGAAGCTTCCTAGAAAAAGACCCCAAAACAAGGATTCATGTGCAAATAATTTATTAAGGAAGTGTGCCCAGAAGAAACCAGGAAGGGAGGGTGGGAAGTAAGTTAGAGGAGGAGAAGACACCAGGGAAGGGAGCGATCTCAGGCGGAGTCCCACAGATAGGAGCCAGAGCCCTGGAGGAACTCCAAAGTAAAGATATCTAACTTAGCACCTCCAAGGTATATAAATTTGACTAAGAAAGCTGAGCTTTCATTGTATCACAACTGACAGTCATTGGTTAAAGGCCATCCCAGAAAAAGTGAGTTCCAGTATCCTGAGTACAATCCTCCAAAAAAGAGCTACCAGTGATAACTGTTGGAAACAAGAGCACACCAAAGTGCGCACACAGAGTAAAATCAGGCCCCAGAGGGGCTGCCAGAGCCCCAATGTTACCCATTATGCATCCTAACTGAAATATCTACTTTCAAAAGATGGTTCCACTACTTACTCTCTGCATGATCTCAGTTTTCTTATTTATAAAATGTATACAATCAGAGTATCTACCTTATGCAGTTATTCCAAATATTTAAATAATGATAACGCATTTAAAATTCTTAACACAATGCCCAATTATAGTAGGCATTCAATAAACGTTATTTTTGTCACCTAATCAGGCATTCCAAAATTACTGTACAAAACTAACGGAATATTTTCCCACTTACTGCTTTTTCCATACTCATAGGAGATCATAAAGGCTCCACTGATTTCCATGAGTATAATAGCTTTAAAATAAGGTCAGCTAGCAAGTTAGAGGATTATCTTCCAAAACTTCAAAGAGAAATATAACTGCATTCCCACATAATTATACATCAAGGCATCCTTAAGAATCTCTCTTTCCTCTGGGGAAGACTAGGAATATTCTCAGTAATAACCAAGGAATGTTATTAGCTATCATAAACAGACTTAGAAATCACAGATATCAAAAAAAACTTCAATCAAATTATTTATATTCGAGTCCATTATGGGTGATAATAGACTTATGGAGGCTCCATGGATCCTTGGATGTGTTTCGCTGCTTCCACAATTGTACTTCAAATGCTATCCTACTGCCTAATAACTAAGGTACATGTTCACTTCAGCAGAATTTTTTAAAAATCTTGATTAAAGGTCCTAATGTCAAAGAATCTCTATTCAGCGCTCAACAGGAATTTGAACATTTAATCGTGTTCACGTGTCTTTCATCATCCCACTTCCCAGCATCTACATTTTGAGCTGTATCCAGGTTGGCGTATTTCTTCCCATCCATTAAAATGAGCCTACAACAAGCAAGGGATGACCTAAAGCACAGGAATTGGAAACCAACACAACAAGGCCAAGGTCCTATACAGTGTAACATACCACTGAGCTCAGAGTCTGACTGAGAGAGAGAGTAATAAAGTTCTACTCCATAAAGTCAATACAGTCTATTCAGACAGAAATTAAAGGGACTTGACTGATAAAGATTGTGAAAAGTAGTTGGCTTAGACTTCTAGATAAAAATGGATTATCCTCCATGTTTTTCTCCCTTTCCTTGCCAAATCCCCCTGAAATTCCAGTAAAGGAATTTTTTTACAATGTGCTAACCCAGAAGGACAGACAGAATAGAAGAGGAGATAGCAAAGGGATGGAGTGAGAGGTGCAACTGAAAACTGTAATTAAGTAAAAATCTACATTCTGAACTGCAGAGACTTCAGCCTCCTTCTTCCACCTGCCCCCAAATGACAGTAGCCAGGCAACTTACTGCCCCTCCAGCCCACCCCAGCACGAAGCCTGGATTCTTCTCTGGAAAAGCCCAACGGCACAGATACAAGACTTTTGGAGACATATAGCATACCCCAGGAAAAATACCTCCCTCGTGAAACAAATGCAACTATTAACTCCAAGGAAAACAAAAAACATATAAAAAGGCAGTTGTAATATTCTACTTCTCTCAGCAGTGAATGGCATTTGTAGATTGAAACCATGTAAACACCAGCTCTTGACTGAAACCAAAGTTGTAATAGATTGAGTAGATGGTAGAGAGGGGGCAAGTACAGAGAGAAGAATTGCATAGAGCAGTGAAATTATCAACTAAAATCAAAAAATAATATAAAGAAATAACATTAGAATATTATTTGAAATGTGGAGGTATATATTGAAATAATTTCTAATAGAATTGAAAGTGTTTGTTTCTGGGGATTGGAGCTAGGGAATGAAGACGTGTGAAACAGAGGGCCACATTTTCATCCTAAGTGTTTTAGCCCTATTCGTATTCTTTTCAAAGACTAGACCAGTTTGGAACTAAACATCAAAAACATAGTTCACTAGAAAACAAAAATTCAAATCAAATAAATAAAATATCAAATTTACTTTAGGCTCAAGTCAAAAAATGTATATATTGGCCTTTCAGTTTTGATCCTCTTTGATCATTTTAGAATACACACAAACACACACACACACACACACACTTTTTATTCAAATTTCCCTAAGGTGTATATTTTCTTATTTTACTTTTGATCATTTTGATTCAGTATAAACATTGTAACCCAGTTTTTTGGACTTTCTTTCTGGAAAGATAAGGTTGCCAAACAAAATACAAGATGCCCAGTTACATTTGAATTTCAGATAAACAGCAAAATTTTTTAGTGTAAGTATATCTCAAATATTGCATGAGATATACTAAAAATTATTCATTGCTTATCTGAAACTCAGATTTAACTGGGCATTCTGTATTTTTACTTGCTAAATCTATTTTAAGAGTTACCTCTATCTATGCTAATCTCACATCTGCTTCAGAATTAGTTCAAGCTGCAGCTGCTTTTTTCCCACCACACGCTCTCTCTCCTCTGTTCTCAGCTCCAACTTGAGCCATCGTGTCTTTATGCCTGGTCGCTGGAACTGCAAGGCTTGCGTTCATCTGGAATACGGTGCAGCCACTGCCTTGCTGGCCTCAGCCAAGGGGTGGTGCAGAGACGGTGGTGTTTCCCTTTGCTGTCCTGCCCCTTGACACCTGTCAATAACCTACCATCTGTGCCATTGAAAAAGATTTGGTGACACTTAACACAGAATACTAAAGATGACTTAGAACAAAACAGAAAAAAAGAAACACCTTCACGTGGGGTCGTCTCATGGAAAACTTCAGTTCTTGGCTCACTTCCTTCTCATGTGGTCAACTACTGTCACATCCTCTTCCGGGTGATGAAATCTGTCCTCTTTGGTCCTTCAGAATATGAGTCCCTTTTCCCCCTTTAAGTCAATTCAATTCCTGCCCACACAAGTGAGTCTTAATCTTCCCTTCCCAGAGGACTTTATCAGAATTAAGAATCCCCTGGCAATGATGGAAATAAACGTTCTGTATCTCAACTGTGGTGGTGATTACATGAGTATGCACATTTGTCAAGATTCATGAATTGTACACATAGAATGGATACATTTAATGATATATTAATGATACCGCAATGAAATGGATTTTTTGAAAAATATTTCCTAGCAGTACCTTTACTAAAGCATGAGTTAATCATTTTGGAATCTAAAATAACACCACAGGGATTTCAGCAGCACAACCCAGGATTTTGCATTCTAAATTTGGATTCCCTCAAATTCTGGCCACTAATATGGAGATATGCCTCCATTTGTTTCTTGTAGTGTTCTAGCCTCTTGTGGGTACTATGGATAAAACACACACATACACACACACACACACACACATATATACATCTCGGAGGTGGTATGATATAGTTCACCCAAACGTCTTATAGAATGCAAAATTATTTAATAATAAACTCTTTCTGTGACTTAGAGACATGTGCAAGATATAGTATGGTAGAACAATTCAATCAAGATAAAATCATTGGCCTCTCTATACAAATTCACTTGCATATGAGACAATATTAAAAATGGAATTATTAAACGAGAATATCCGCTAAACTGTTACAGGTAGGATGGTGGAGGAGATATTGGGGAGGTGTTTAATGCTGTTTTACAGGAATAGTCTTAGCTTCCAGGATTTTCTACCCAATAAAGGGAAAATTCCATTTTCACCTCAAACCCCAATCAGGAAATAATTCTTCCTAAAAAAAAAAAAAAAAAACAGGGCAACAGCTCAAAAACTCCTCCCTGCTCCACAGCCAAGAACACACAAACAGGACAGAGGGCTTAGCTCAGTCAGAGGGACCGGAAGAGCCTGAATTCCACCCTGAGAAAAGCCATTTCTGAGTAAGGAATTATTTAGGGCCAGGCATTTTGTAGACAACAGAAGGGAAGCAAACCTCTTAAGCAGAGAGTGGGTTCTTAAAGTGAGCCCTTTGAAAGCAGGTATGCAAACTCTAACAACTTTCTGCAAATTTTAAAAAATAAATGCTTTCATGCCAAAGAAAGAGAGACAGAAGAAATAAAATAATCTAATATTAAACCAAAACAGAGCAAAAGGTGCCCAGCAAGCAGAATATCAAAAGAAACAAACAAAAAAAGGATAGTGACCAGCATTAGAATAATAATAGAAATAGTGACAATTGCCTTGAACACCTACTGTGTGCCCAGAACAATTCCTAAGCACTTTATCTGCATGTAATCCTTACAATGGTCCTGTGAGCTAGTACTATTATTAGTTCCGTTTGGCACATGATGAAACTAATGCATTGAGGCCTCCAGCAACTTACATAAAATCACACTGCAAGTGAGTAGCAGAGTCCAGATTTGAGTCCGTCTCCACCTCATTGCAAATCCCTAACCCTTGACCACTATAATCTAGTCCCTTGCTACTCAAAGTGTGTCCACAGACCAACAGCAGAAGCACATTACCCTGGAGCTTGCTAAAATGTAGAGTCTCAGGCAGCATCCCGGACCTACCAAATCAGAATCTGCATTTTAACAAGACTCCCAGGTGACTCCATGCATTTTCAAGTTTGAAAAGTGCTACTCTGGTCCCTTTCAGAAGACAGATAATCCTCTTAATCTTACCTGGTTAAGATTTGTCACCCAGTTACTTTATGAGAATATACTGGAAATTGGTATCAAAATCTATTATATAGAATTTATACTTACTTTCAATAAATTATGCTTTTTGTACACACATTCCTTAGCTGGGTTCTTTCGGGTTGCAGGGACTAGGCATCCCCAAGTTACTTTATAGCTCCGCTTTTAAAACTTCTCCCCCAAGTACCCCTAACAGCTGAATCCACACACCTCCAGAAGCTCTGGGAGCCAAAACCTTGTTCTCTTTCTCTTCCTCTTCCTAATCTTCTCTCTCTCTCTGTTGTTTTTTTTTTTTTTTTTCCTGCAAACAACTTTGCTGAGGTGTAATTTCAATACTGTAAGATTCACCTATTAAGTTTACAACTCAATGACTTTTAATAAATTTACTGAGTTGTACAACCAGCACCACAATCCAGTTTTAGAACATTTCCATCATCCCAATATGATCCCTCGTGCGTATTTACAGTTAGTCTCCATTCCCACCACCAGCCCCAAGCAACCTCTAATCTGTTTCCATCTCTATAGATTTGCCTACTTTGAACGTTTTATATAATTGGAATCATACAATATGCGGTGTTTTTTCATCTGGCTTTTTTTCAGTGAGTATAATCTCTTTGAAGTTTATCCGTAGTGTAGCGTATATCAGTACTCAGTTCTTTGTACTGCTGAATTATTTTTCACTGTATGGAACCATAGCCCTTTCATTGTTTAGCAAATTTTTAAAAAATATTTGAAGGCTCAATATTTACCTTTAAAATGTATCCCAATGTTGCATATGTCTGTGTTGGCCTCAGTATAAAAATGTTTCAAATAACATATCTGTTTTCTCCAAATTTTTAAAAATTAAACTGTTGCTCCAGCTCACCTTAGAACCCATGAGTATAAGATATATAGCCTTAGGTAATGGGAGTTAATTACTGGGAAGCACACAAAGAAGAGAAGAAGTTGAGTTCCTTGACTCATGAGCCTTTGTCTCAGGCACCAATCACAGGTCCAAGCAGTTGTGGGCAGATTAGCAGAGACATCTGGGACCAGGAAAGGCAACCCTAGGCACTAAGAACTGCCCATAGGACCCTTCCCAAGAAGCAGTCAATGGAGTTTCATGACCCCCTACCCCATATAATTAGAATTCTCATCTCAAAGTCTTTAGTCATTCCCAAACTAATCCTTCTGTAATTTGCTTTAAGTTCCAAGATAAAGATGCCCACTAAGTACTGGTATAAAGAGATAGTAGAATGTGGTAGACCATCATGACAATTGCAGTCAAGACCTTGAGGACGAGAATATTGAAAAAAAAATTAGCATCACGCCTTTAAAAATGTTGCTTTAAGAAAGGACTATTTCTGGCTGGGCACAGTGGCTCACGCCTGTAATCCTAGCACTCTGGGAGGCTGAGGCAGGCGGATTGTTTGAGCTCAGGAGTTCAAGACTAGCCTGAGCAAGAGCTAGACCCCTGTCTCTACTGAAAAAAAATAGAAAGAAATTAGCTGGACAACTAAAAATATATATAGAAAAAATTAGCCGGGCATGGTGGTGCATGCCTGTAGTCCTAGCTACTCGGGAGGCTGAGGCAAGATCGCTTGAGCCCAGGAGTTTGAGGTTGCTGTGAGCTAGGCTAATGCCATGGCACTCACTCTAGCCAGGGCAACACAGTGAGACTCTGTCTCAATAAAAAAAAAGAAAGAAAGAAAGAAAGAAAGAAAGAAAGAAAGAAAGAAAGAAAGAAAGAAAGGACTATTTCTATTATACAGAACAAGCACCTACCCTCTACCCTTACATCCCAAAAACTTACTCTTAAAGAAAAGTCCCCCTTTGCATGTTCTCAATCTCTCTTTGTTGATTTAGTAAACCTTGGAACAGCCCCATAGGACTGTTAAGTAATTGCACAGATGATCAATTAGTTGTTCCTAGCCAAAGTTCTATTAAAACACCATCAAGTCACCCAGTGCAATGATCTTGATTTCTCATACCGTTTTCCAATAAAAGACACCAGGGCTCCTTGGAGCAATAGTTGATTCTAGGACTGCGGCAGAAAATGTACAAGATGAGCCTGGAGCATTCCATAGTGTCAGAAAGTAAGGAAGTGCTTAAAATAAAATGACAAGGGTATAAAAGGGACACAGGAGCCAAACCGAAAGATCTCCCAATGGCCAAAAGTAGAATAATTTGAGAAGCAAAATAAATCATGTAGTATTGGATAAAAATCCAAAGTGTAAAATAAATATCCATGAGCCCATTCTGATATAAATAAATTATTGAATAAACAAATGGGAGAGAAAAGCTAATCTCCCATACAGAAGAATTTCAAATAATTTGTGCAGATATTCCTCCCTCAAGGAAGTATTGCTTAACTCCCCAGCCCTTGAGGGTGGGCTGCATTTAGTAACTTGCTGTCAATGAGTAGAGTATGTAAAGGGAGAAGAAAGCTTCACAATGGAGAAACTTGGCAAATGTTGCCTTGGCCAGGTGATCAAGGTTAACATCATCAGGGATAAGTCATGTTGATAACATGTACCCTTTAATTAATGTGCTGAGAGAATGGCTCTTTACATCTGTG
>RJWJ010032226.1:0-18648 GCA_004363605.1 Indri indri
ATAATTTTTTTAGGTCATGCATCTATTAGATTGAGTACTAGCCAGAAGCCTGAGGAAATGAGTTTATTGAAGGGGGTTCCTAATATTATGAGCATGCCACATCTGAAATGCAGCCATGATGACTAGCAAAGAGAATTCAGGGTTTCAATATCCCTGGGAGAGGGGGCCTTTCACAGAAGACAGACACTCCCTCCTTGGGTAACCTCGTATAGCTCTGCCCTCTGTCATGTCTCCCCTCCCCTGGAGCGGCTGATGTGAAGTCACCTGTTCTATGATCCTCTCATGGTGAGACCACCAATTTCTTATTCAGATGCCTTTTCCATGCTGACCAGGGGTTAGCCTGCTCATCCTAGGACATTTAGGCATTTATAGGAGAAGCCTAGAAAATTCTCCTCCCTATAATCTCCCTGGAAGATATCAGACCCTGCACTGAGTTGCCCAAACCTGCCGACTTGCTTCCAGAGTCATCGCTTCTGTGTATACTGGTCCCCATGAGCTTTGGGTCTTCTCTTGGACTTCAGCTGTATTCTCCACTTTACTAGGGCTACTGTTCCTGATTCTTTATTCAGCCATGGTACTAGATACTTCACCCCAGTCTTGGCATCCTTTAATCCCCCAGTGTTAGGGCTCTTGGCATCTCCTGCTGAAATCACCTAACCGGAGGATGACTGAATTCTGTGTCAGTACCCATTCACCCCCGTAAGTAAATTACGAGGACGTATACCATTGCCTTACTTGGAGCTAGCAGAGGCATGTGCTCACAGTAGTGGGGCCACCACCCATCCTTTAGTTAGATCTATATTCTGAATATTCCTGAGGAATTCAGACCACGAGACCTCTTGGCCTTGATCATAACACCAACTTACGTCAGTACGTAACGGTGATAATCACAACTATTACCCAGTCGCAGGGAAGGAAGAAGGTAGGAGAAAGAGGAGGAGGTACAAGCAGGGAAGGGGGAAGAGGAGAGCAGGAGGAGGCAGAGGCCTCTGTTGAGCACTTACTGTGTTCCAGGTCCCCTGCAGCTGTGTACACAGCCTCCATGTGACGAATGGATCCCTCCGCTTCAAAGCTCAATTAGATAAACAAGTGTCTCTCGTTCTTTTCTACACTAACCCTACCTCAGTTCCTTTTAATGCCTCTTCGAATCTTTTCTTGGTTGTAAAGTCAACAAGATCTGTGAAAATGAGTTAGTTTTAAGTATGCAGTTTTACTTGGTATGTCTTACAAGTCACATGGAGTATCTGGGGTTACACTAGTATTTCTACAGTGACCTGCTCGCTCAGCCCTCCGTCTCTTCACACTTCATCAAAAAAAAAATCACTTTTCTTTTTGCTTCCAAATGTCTCGCTCCCCGTGTCTCGCTCCCCGTGCAAAAGGCACAGGGACAAATTTTTATAAACAAAAATGTACGAGTATATGTGCGTTCAGTCTGACGTATGGGCAACTTCTCTGGTGTCTTATAATCCAGTGTCCTGTCGTACTTGCCAAGTGCTTGGATATACAAAGATAACAGGGTGATGAATGTGGGCCTTACGTTACATGTGCTTGGTCTTTGTAAGAATTGATTCGTAGAATTGTTTTCTGGAAAGCTAAATTCCCCACTACTTAGAGCAAAATGCGTTGGGGTGCACCCGCGGAACCCACGGTCAAAGCAATTTTCATGCATGGTGTGCTGAGGGTGCATGAGGAAGGGGGGTTGATAGGATGCAGCAGGTCATTGGATCTGCCTTGCATCCTAATCAGAGGTCAGAAACCTCCATCTGATTTTGGGATGATGCGTTCCTTTTTCACATGGTTCCAGTGGTTGTCAACTAAGGGCAATTTTGCCCCAGGGGATATTTGGCAATGTCTAGAGACATTTTGGTTGTCATAATTGTGGGGGATGCTACTGGCTAAATATGCCACAACCCTTGTCTACTAATTGTCCTATACTGCACAGAACACTCCCCGCCATCCCCAATAAAAAATTATCCAGTCCAAAATGTCTATAGCTCTAAGGTTGAGAACCCTGCTGTATTCAATCATCCCTTCATCCCTTTTACTAATCTGGGCTGAAATTTAAAATAGCACAATACCAGAGAGCACAGTGTAATTTTTCCCAAAAAATACTTTCCCTGAGAAAGATATAGACACTGTACTTGCTAATTCTTGGGGTTGCTCATAGAAGGATCAGGCTAGTGGATCTCAGGACAAACATTGTCTCTCCGGAGCCACTCATCCTCACTCTTTGCCGGCAGTGTGCAGTTGAGCCCTGAGAACCAACTGGCAATGATCGATGCTGTTTGCTTTGATGTATTCCTGAGGCTAGTGAAACTGTTGAATTATGTGAGTGACACATGCCTGGAGGCGAGGAGTGTTATAATTCACAAACGGGAGAAGGAGACCAATTAGAGTTGATTAAAAACAGAACACTCTGTGGGAAGCATTCAAGGCCCAGAATCTTTCAGCAAGCTGTGTATGCACGCCAAGATCCGGGCATGCCAAAAATGAAGATGGACGTGGCATCCCATGGTTTACAAGTGCACGGGAGACGACGGGGCAAGGTGAAGCAGGAGAATTTTGCAAACAACGCTGGTCCCCCATGATTTCTATTCTGTTCTTATTTCTTCTGCGGCATGGCTAAGGAGCTTAATTTTCATCTGTAGTGGCCAGACATTGGCTTTAGCCCCAGAGAGAGTGAATTCCAATCCTAGTTCTATCACAAACAAATTATGTGCCCTTTGGCAAGTTCCCCAGCTGCTTTAAACTTCTGTGTCCTCATCCATAAAATGGGGAAAGCATCTACCTGTTGTGAGGATGAAGGAGATAGCATTTGTGAGTGTGCTGGCACAGTCATGACACTCCCTAGATGCTTGATGGATATTCACTCGCCTCGTTCACTCTTGCAGCTGAAGCAATGTCAGATCTCCCCCTCCTAGCAAAATGTTGAACCTCTCAGAGTCACTTTCTTGTAAGCATTTAGGAAACTCTTGGGAATGCCAGCCACACTCTAGAATTCCTCAGAGGGGATGGGAGGGTGAACCATTGCTTTTCTACTCACATTTAGCAGCATCTGTCCTCTTCCGTTGTTGCGTAGGGCTCAGTGAGGGGAGAAATGGGAGGAGGAAGGATGGAAAACACTTGGTTCAAATCTTCTCCATGGATTGGAAAACGGGAATTTCTAGGAACAAACTGGCACCGTTTTGTCCTCTCAGAGCTCTCCCAGAATCTCATGCTCATATGGGTTCCCGTTCCAGTGTCTTGTAGAATAGTACCTCACTTTTTAATAATTCAATTCTCTTGGCAGATCTGCTCTCTTGAAATAGAATTGAGAACCAAGACAATAACCAATTAATGTGTGGGAAGAGCCCAAATGGATGCATGCTGTAATATCTGCACACCATGCTAGGAGAGCCCCACCCCACTGTAATCAGGGCTGCCTCATCCCCATTTTGCATACAACTAAACAAGCCCTTTGATCCAATTTGCAAGCCAATTATCTCACTGGGACCAGCATATTAAAGCAAGGGGAGGACATTAGAGATAGCTCCTTTGACAAAAGCAAGGAATGGCAGCTCTGCCTCAGCAGAGACCTAAGTTTACACATTGAACATAATATTAATTTTCATAACAATGAGCATTCGTTTTCATCAAGAAAGGTGAGATGATTTTGGAACTCTTCTGTTTAAGGGGATGGGGATTTTCTCTTAAAAATGTTTATAATATATAGATACAGCTACAGATAGTTTTATAGCTTAAAGACATGAAAATATAAGCTAGTCTCACCTTTGAAGAATGATTTAGTGCTCCAGGGTGTAGGAGGTCAGAGTGGTCCCTATAAATACTTCCTGTAGTCCCTTAAGGCAGAGGTCCCCAACCTATGGTGAGTTGTATAGTTATTTCATTATACATTACAATGTAATAACAATAGAAATAAAGTGCACAATAAATGTAATATGCTTGAACCATCCCGAAACCATCCCCTTTCTCCCCAGTTCAAGGAAAAATTGTCTTCCATGAAAACAGTCTCTGGTGCCAAAAAGGTTGGGGACTGCTGCCTTAAGGCATTGATGTGCCCTTGACCTAGGAAGCCAGGGACTCAAAAGCTCACTATTAATTTTCCCTATGTAGCTCTTCATGCTTCAGTTTTCCTTCCTGTAAAGTGGGAATGCATGGAGTTTCAGAGAGATGACTGCAAAATGCTCTGAGATCTTCAGCTAATGAGGAAGGAACAGCATGTCGAAATGACAATATCATATCTAGGATCCTTCTCTTTTTTGATTAAAGATCTCTGGCTGTAAAATGGATATTGGTTACTTGAAAGGGTAAAATGAAACAGAGAGCATGTCTACTACAGCTCCTTGGTATAATGAGTAGGTACCCATTAAATGTTGCCATTAAAATAAAATACAGTTTATAATAATGGTAACTGGGGGGACCCTGGTTCTGTGGGGCCTGAAGCTTATACAACTTCAGGTCTCTCTTTAAGGAAAAGAGTACAAAACTACAAGTACAGAATTAAGTGTGAATGGGGATATTTATCTAGAATAAGAAACCTTTAAAAAGTAATGATTTTTAAAAAGCTGACAAATACCAAGCTTCACAAAATCAGAAAAATAATGTATTTTTAAATTGACTTCCTGGCATTTCTTTTTAATCTTTTTTTTTTTTTTTTTGGTATCTTTTGTGGCTGAGTTTTCTTTGATTGCCCTATTCATATGACATTTTATATAACACCATTTCTAAAGAGAGTATGAGGATAATTCAACCTCTTCTCTAGCATGGTTGATCAAAATTTATTTTTTACTATTAATAACTAAAGAAAAATTTCTTTTAGCTCCACAGTTTGTTTTTTGGGTAATATCCTAAAAAACATTTAGGATTGTTGTCAAATTGGAGAAAAGCTCTATCAAGCTTAAAGAGCTGTAAATTTTGAAAGAACATTTCACAGAGAAACATTGCTTGCCTTGTTTCTCCTCTATGACTCACATGCAGTGCTAGACCCTGTAGACAGCGTGTCCATCATGATGGCACCTTCAGGTCATGATGCCGGTTGAGTCTGCACAGGTAGGAAAGCTCTCGGAAGCCATTGCTATAACCAGTGGGCTAGCAGTAACTTACCTATACACAAAAGTTACTGCAAATCATAGAAATAAATCCCACTACACCCAGGATAAATAGATCCTCAACTCCAATGTCATCCACACAAGGGGCTTAACTGTGGTTAAAATACCTACCTCCTGCAAATTATACAAAAACACATGCCTATGTAAACACATGGCTGGGATTCCACTCAGATTTTGAAAGATTCCCACACAGCGAGGGGCTCCAAAGCCTAAGCTGCATAAGAGTCATGGTAAATCTACTTCTGATCATAACAAACAGCACTTGGGAGAGAATTATAGTTGGCCTTGAGCAATGTGGGGGTTAGGGGCACCAACCCTGGTGCTGTCGAAAATCTGAATATAACTTTTGATTTCCCAAAACTTAACTTCTCCTAGCCTACTGTTGACTGAAAATCTACTGATAACATAAACAGTCAATTAACACATATTTTGCATGTTATATGTATTATATACTGTATTCTTACACTAAAGAAGCTAGAGAAAAGAAAATGTTATTAAGAAAATCATAAGAAAGAGAAATATGTTTACTATTCATTAAATGGAAGTGGATTATCATGAAGGTCTTCATCCTCATTATGTTGACGATGAGTAGGTTGAGGATGAGTAGGTTGAGGAGGAGGAGGAAGAGGAGGAGGAGGAAGAGGAGGAGTTGTTTTTGCTCTTTCCTCAGAGGTGGAAGAAAATCCACGGGTAAGTGAATATGCACAGTTCAAACCCGGGCTGTTCAAGGGTCAACTGTCGTAGACTTGGGCCACCGGTTTGCTCAAGAACTAGCTGTGTGACCTAAAGTTAATAATTTCATTTTTTTTTTTTTTTAATGGAGCTGGAATTCTCATGTTCAAAGTGAAAAGTTAGAACTACTGGAAGTGCAAGATTCCTGATACAACAGTGCACGATCCTGCAAACTGTTTCTGAACGAGCCTAGCAGGGTCAGGATGGACGGGGAAGAGCAAGAAGAAATAGTTGCTACTGCATCGAGAACCATCCCTCCCTCTCTTTCTCCTCCAGCAGAGGGTTGCTTAGCAAACCAACTCCAAGTTTTCCCAGCACAGACAAACTATGAAGACTCTGCACCACTGAGTATTGCTACAATTAGTGGCTGGGACAGGCCTATCCTTTTTATTCTCCCAGGAGCCAGACATAAGGAGGGAACCGAGCTGTCTGAATGACTTACCCAGGCCTTTCTCTTTGGAAAGCCATCAGGGCAGGAGGTAAGGATAGGAAGAGCTTTTGCCTTTCCAAGCAGAGACTGACACACAGTAGGCAAGGAACAACTGTTGTTGAATCTGAAGCCACCTGCCTGCTCCCCTTGGCTTGCTATCTTTGATAAGGGAGAGAGAGAGAGGTATTCAGAGAAGAAATGTCATTGGAATTTCATTTTGAAGGCCCAGTAGAAGTTTCCTGGGAGATGAGGTGGGGGAAGGCACTATGTAAGAGCAAAAGGCACGCAGTGAATTTTCAAGTAAAGAAATGCACCTGCCTACCTGCTGGCAAAGGGAGACTGTCCGTTGATAGGTTGATAGTGCAATATATGGGTGTTTATATCATTCCAGATGTCGTTCTTTGCATTTATCCATGCAAATGCCTGCTGTCACTGAATTTCGCACATTTAATATTATAACACGAATATCTTTTCACATTAATCAAAATTTCCTACAACAACATCGTTATCAATGATTGAACATTATTCTGTTGTATTATGACAATTTACTTAATATTAGGCATTTAGAGTGTTTTCAGTTTTTCACTACTAGCAACAGTGATGAAGTGATGGAGCTCCTTGCAAATAGGTATTTGTCTTCATCCCTCGAGAATAATTGCAGTAAAATTGTTGGGTCAAAGAGTCTGTACATTTTAAAGGCTTTTGATTAAGTACGTCTAAATTGCCTATCCAGGAAAGTTGCAGCAATTTACACTCTTCAGCAGTGCAGGAAAATGCCCACTTCCTCTCACCCTCACCAGGGCTGGATTTTATCCTGCTTTTCAATCTTTGCCCATTTGAGAGAGGAAAGACAGTAATTTGTTTTAATTTGCATTTCTTTGATTACTAATGTGATTGAACATTTTAAAAAATAAGCCGATTAGTCATTTGCATTTCTGCTTTTGTAAGTTGCCTGTTTATTTCTTTTGGGTAAGGGAATCTTTACTTTGGGAAATTCTCCTTTAAAATATCAGGATCATGTTTTTAAAACATTATCTTTGGTTCTCATACTTCAAAAACACGCCTTCCCTTGGAAAAATGAAGAAACAGTCTAAAAGGAGGAAATGGGGTCCCTGCTAACAGGTGGCGAGTCTTCCCCCAATGGAGCCAGGCAGATTTTAGGCTTCATGTCCCAGCTCTTGTCTCAGAGATGCCTCTCAGGCTTTCCAGTGTGCTCGTGGCCCTACAGTGCCTTACACCTGTGTTAGAGGGCTCGGCAAAGGCTGCCTGGCAGTCTAGATATTTGAGCGCCTGCATTACTGTGCCCCAGCCTAGGTTTCAAGCTCTTAAAAGGCCAGGAAAGTTTCTTCTTCATCTTTTAATATCCTGCCACACCTAACACAGTTGCTTGTCCATGACAGGTGCTCGCTATGAGAAGTGAACAAATGGGAATGTCACTTCCCAATAGTGCCATTTCATTATTATACTACTAGGCAATTTTGAGTTTTCCAGCCTTTTTTCAAACTTGCTGGAGAGTCTTAGAAAAATGACCCAACTTTACAGGGCTTCTCCTTCTTCACATCCCAAAGCAAAGACTGGCAGTATATGTTTATAAGGTGCTGTGTGTTACGTTGGTTCTTTGAAAATGCTGAGAATTATTGTAGAGCTAAGCAACAATTAAGAACATTCTACACGTAAGTCATTAACTACACTTGAAATAAAATATGTGAGTTAATACTGACATTTCAAGGACTGTATTTGTTAATAACCGAGCCTTAACAAATTGAAATTATTTACAAACTTGGCTGAAATGGGAATCCAATAGCTATTTCTAGTCTTGTTGAACAATCCAATTAAGGAACTCTTTATATAGAACGTGTATGCCATTTTTCCATTTGAAATATTGAGATGATGTTATATTTAAAATCTGCCACTGGTTATTTGATAGTGACTCTGTGTCTTCAGCCTGGGACTCCCAGGGGAAGTAAGTTGCACTCTGCCTTGGCAGGCGTCCAGAAGGAAGAGCTCCGAGGTGTCATTTCCATGAACCTCGTGGGAAGTGGCCTCCATCGTCTGCCCCAGTCTGCCTGTGTGTGCCCATCTGCTGGAGACACCCTCTGTTGTTGATTTAATGGGACGCGAGGAGCCCTGCATTTGTGAAAAGCAGTAGAAACTAAACTCCTTGTGGCCCAAATGTTAACTTGACCTCCATGTGACATAGATATCTTACTTCCATGATGAGAGTTCCTTTCCAAGAGCTTGGCCTATAAAACAAAGAGAAATTTTGGAGATTCCAGGAAGGGCCTTTTCATTTACGTCACAGTCAGCTTCATGCATCTGAATCTTATCGAAGCTGTAGACTTTGGTGGCTTAAGAATACCACATACTGCGAGGTGGTCAGTAAAATAACCATGTGCTCGCTGAGCTTAGAGCACATGACAACTCACACTGTGCTCGCCCCCCTCAGAACGGTGTAAGGCATGCCAATTTGTATCCCATCTGTCATACCTTGGGATTGGTATCCCAGAGCATACCCAGGGTAAGGTCCTTAAACAAGTCTATTTCCCAGGGAATTCATGTGGGACCTAGTTCTGATGAGATTCTCAGTGAGAGAGGCCTGAGCTTTCAATGAATTTGGTTCTTCTGTTGGAGCGCCCTTACTGAGCTCCGTGATATGCTGTAACGTGAAAGGTGCAGAAAACATTGTGGATGCTTTGGCGCTAACTGCTCACTGCTGGGTTTTGGATAAACACCTGCCTGGCACATCAAGTGAGGGAGACCTGAGGTAGTATCTTGACTGCTAAAAAATAGCTACCGCTATTTCAAAATGACACATGAGACTACTTTTGTTTTCCTGAGAACATCTTTCTTGAAGGATATTTGAGCCATTCTCTGGGTGGCATTGTGACATCCGTCTTGCCGCTAATCCCAGGATGCAGGTGAGCACCATGAAGTCACGGTGGTAGATTGAGACTGTGAAGATGGACTTTTAACAGTGGAGTCCCCTCCATCCCATTTTAGACCTGCCGGTTAAACACAGGGCCACTAGGTTGTGCTAGAGTACAAACATTGCATGGATGTACATTTCCTGGCAAATCTTTACTTCGTTGGCTATTTCTTTTATTCTTTCCTTTTTTTTTTTTTTTAAAAAAAAAAACAAATTCCTCTGTTCTATGTAGCTTGGAAGAGCATACCAAAAACATAGTTGTGATCAGTGTTGTTTGCAATGAAGGACCTTTGAGTGACACTATTGTGATTTTGTAAAGGCCGGAGGTAGTGATATGCTCAGAATTATTAATACTTATGCCCAGATACCATTTACTCACCTTCCAACATCTGGTGCCCTTGGGTGAGGACTATTTCTTCTGCCCAATCTTCTTTTCCGCCTGACTTATCGATGCTGGAAAGGTCAGGGTATGTTTTTTGTTCCTTTCTCTTCTCTTCGGTATACTCTTCCTGGGGCACCTTCCTCAGTCACATACCATGTATATGTCATGTATGTCATGAGCAACGATGCCACGGCTATTCCTCTCGTCCTGGATTTTCCATAAAACTCTAGACTGACCTTTGCAGGATAACTGAACATTCCAGTTTTCTGGGACAGCTTTGCTTTACACCTGCTGTGCTGTTATGATTACTGGTAGCTCCCATTTCTCTCTCAAAATGTTTCAGTTATGTCATCCTACACATATGCCTCTGACAATTTGACATCTTCATTTGAATATCTTATAGGCATTCAGATTGCTATGTCTGAAACTAAGCTCTTAATTTTCTACCCATTTTCCTTATCTTCCCGGTTAATGGCATCGACATCCACCAGTTGCTTAACTCAGTTTTTTAGGACTTTTCCTTGATTATTTTACTTTTCTGATCTAAGCAGTCAATAAACCCTATGGATTCTACATTCAAAATATGTCCCAGATCCACTCAATTCTGTCTCTTTCACTACAATTTCAGTCTAAGCCACAATCATCTGTTACCTGGATATATCTTAACATTCATTCTGTACATGGTAGTCAGGTTGGTGTTTAAGTCAGATCATGTCACTTTTCTCCCTGAAATTCTTTTATAGGAAGGGAAATAAGTAATTTAGAGTAATAGAATTTAATATACCACTAATACGAGCAGGGAACCTAGAATTTATTGTCATTATACTAGGTTATTTGCATTTGCTTTCTCATTTAATTTAAACTTTATTTTATCTCTGTTTTGTATTATTCTAGTTTATTCCAGCTAAAACAGATCAAAACAAACCAACACATAACAACAAAAAAGTGAGGCTCAGAAAGATTAAAATAACTCACTTAAGATTATGCAGCTGGTAAGTGTTAGAGCTGGATTTGAATCTGAGTTCTCTCTCGTGCTAAAGCCTAAGAGTCATTTGTTTGTGTCTTCCAATCAGTTTGTTGATATGATGGTTAATTTATGTGTCAACCTGACTGGGCTAAGGGAAGCCCAGACAGCAGGTAAAATGTTATTGTTCAGCATGCCTGTGAGGTGTTTCTAGGAAAGATTAGCATTTGAATCGGTAGACTGAATAAAGAAGTCTATGTGGGTGTGTATCATCCTGTCTGCTGAGGGCCTGAATAGGACAAAAAGGCAAGGAATGATGAATTTGTCCTCTCTTCTTGAGCGGGGACATTGGAGCTCCTGGTTCTCCACACTTGAGACTCTGGGACTTACACCAACCAGCAGTGCTCCCTCCTTCCTCAAGTACTCAGGCCCTCAGATTCAGCTGGGAGTTACACCATCAGCTCCCCTGGTTCTCAGAACTTTGGACATGGACTGAATTACACCACGGCTTTCCAGGTTCTCCAGCTACCAGATGACAGACTGTGGGACTCTGTAATCACATGCGCCAGATTCCATAATCTCTCTCTCTCTCTCCCGACACCTATCTATTAATATATGTATACATATGTATACACACACATATATATGCATATATTTGTTTCTGATTCCCTGTTGGTTCAGACTCCCTAGAGAACCCTTAACAGTTTGCAATGAGTCATCTTTCTTCATCTGGTCTCAGAAATACTTTCTTAGAGGATTTTGTGTTTCTTGGACCATTTCCTTAATAATTTATTGTCATCATCACAGTCTTGTTGCAGACTTTCTTTGAGTGACTGCACCGATCAGAATAAAACATGTAATGTTTATACTTAATGGAAAACTAAAGTTCCTGTTTCATTCTTTCTTACATAAAGAAGTGTGGAGGTACATGGCCCTGGAGCTGCCACTCACAGCTCTGGCTTTTCTCCTGTCCTCATACTGGGATGCGTGGTTGTCTTCCTGAGAACACCCTAGACTCCAGGATGGCTGCTGGGACTCCCTCCTGACACTGGTCTGTTACTAAGGAAGAGGGGGAGAAACCAGCAGTCTCTGCTGTCGTCACTGACTTTGTTTTCTTTGTTTCTCATTATTTGTGGATCTTTTTTTGTTGCCAGTGGGAGTCTGAATATGTAGGGAATAAAACATGAAATAAGGTTTATTTGTCATCAGATTGACCTGGCTATAATTTCCAATTTTCCCTGTGACTAACTTTGTTTTGTTGGGCAAGTGTCGTAACTTTTATGAGCTAGATACTTTATGCAATTATCTCATTTAATTCTTACTAAAGCCTCCAAAGTAGGTGGTCTCTCTATTTTGCAGACGAGGAAACCAAAGCTTGGAATGTGTTTGAGTGCATATCAAACATTGTATACTATGCAACTATTAACACTCCACATGGCACACGAGAGGTATTCAAAACTCTTGCTTACCTTGTTTTAATCTAAAGTTTCCCTCTTGACTATCAAATGGGATACTTCTTCCTTCATTTTTTTTCTTTATCTAGGTTTTTACAGAAAAAAAACAAGCTCATGTGATTAAAGGTGATAAGAGAATGTTAAAGGGGCTTTAAAATATTCATACACCTGAAATGCCTTCGGATTTGGTGGTTCTGGATGGGCCTGGGGAATCAGTACTTTAGAAAGTTGTCGTATAGCTTCATGGGTGAGCTTTTAGTGCAAGAATAAATAGCTGCCAAGACATGCTCTGCTGGTCTGAATTTGGTATCTTCTTCTTAAATTGAAAAGTGTATGCCTATTCCAGTGTTTGTGGTGTCATACTGAACAACCATCTCTGAATATCTTGTTACATTGACAATATTATCATTCCCAGGGTGTCAATGTGTAATCTTTCTTCTAGAAATTCTCAGGAATTCTTTCAGGAGATGGCTCTCAATTTTCCCGGGTGGGCTCAGTTCTGTTTTTAAAGGTGCTGCCCAGGTCCTGTAAAGGCAAGCTCTCACCTAAAGTGTGTGGCATCCTAGTTCACCTTGCCCGTTCCCCTTTGCTTCTCTCTGGGGTTAAGGCTGGCAGGGGAGAATAAGGAGAAAAGTATAAAGACTTTAAATTGGCAGGTAGAGTTTCAAAGCACAAAAATAATTGCATGCAAGGCATGTCTCCCCTGTGTTTATGCTCACAAAAGGCTGTCTTTGCAAGAACTCTACAGCACCATGCACACTGTTGGCCCTCTGCAAATCAGCACCAATGACAACATTATGATTATGCTTCAAAAACAAAGGCAGCGAGAAGTTGCATCCTAAATATCCTTTATTTGGTTGCTCTAGGAGTGCCTGTTTAAGTTCAGCATTGGAGACCCAGTGCAAGGGTTAAAAATATACTTGTTAAAATCTAAAACCCAGTGTCTAACTTTTGTCATAACCATAATGAATGAGAATGCCTTCCTGGAGGCTTGGGCATTCAGGGAGGTGATGCAGCAGGAAATGGGAGTTCTTTTCTTGGATTCTGTTCACAACGCAGTCTAGCAAGGATAAGGAGGCCTAGCAAAGCTTTTTTTTTTTTTTTTTTTTTGCAGGGAGGGGGTGGGACTAGATTGCGAAGATGTGCTAATAAATAACCACAAGCCTGTCAGTTTCTCACGTACTCAGATTTAAGCAACTGTGTTAACGAGGGTCTCTTAATGTAGGCATAACAGTAATAATAGCAACTCCCATTTATTTAGCATCCACTATTTGCCAGGCAGGGTACAAGGGACTTTATAGTCATGATTTCTGTTATAGGTCCCACAACAAGACTGTGGGAGGAGTATGATGTAAAACTCTGAGAGTCTCTGAGCGGGCACGTGAAGGCAGATATAACCGGCAGGTGGGGAAACCAAAATCCAAACCCGCAGGATCCGAAGTCCTTGCTCTTCGCTGTAGGTGGCATCTCACCACTGGCATGGTTAAGGCTCACCTGGTTGCAAGTAAGTGGAGTGCAGTTCTGGATTCCGGCAAACCCAACTTAAACCACACTTTGGGTTTACTAAAATAAACTAGTCTCTAGTTTACATATAAAATGAAATTTATTATATAGAGATACAAAAGTTTCTCATTAGTTGCTAAAGTGGGTCTGTTTCTCCTGAATGAACTGCTTAAGTCAAGGCAGGACTCATGCAATTTTTTTGTCTTTGCTTTTCTGTACACCTTAGTTCACTTTTCTTGGGTGGGCTTTCCCTTCACCTTTCCTTCTTGCTATAGATGGGCTTCATCCGTCAACTCCCCCCACATCCTGCACCACGCTGCCAACACTTCCTGAGTTTAACATGATATAGCGAGGGCACCCGGAGAGGGGCATCAGCTTCAATAGTCCTGAAAATTGGATTGACTGGCCCAGCTTGAATCAGTTTCCCACCCCTGGACACGTCAGTTGGGACCAGCAGGGAGGTTAAAGCTGTATAAACATGACTGCACCCCCAGCGGCTGGGTGGTAGGAAAAGGGAAGAGCATATCTCAGAGAAGTAGTGTGTGTGCATACGCATTTGCACATCTGTCCCTGTGTGTGCACGTCTCCCTGCACGTGGGTGCATACTGCAGACAAAAGCCCAGGACACCTGTGCAGACTGCAAGTGTCTCCTGGTTGTGGGGTTCTGGTGGGTGCAGAGTTTGTCATACATAATTTTTAATTCTGTGCCTGTGGATGGCTCCCCATAATGGACAAAAGTGGAAGGATTATGACTGAAGAAAGTCAGGGAAAAGAAGAATTTGTCCATAATCTGTTCACAGCATCAACTCTAAACATCCATTAACTATTAATAAACCAACTAGACTTTCATTCATTTATTTACACATTCATTTATTCATTCATTCATCCATTCATTTATTCAATTACTCATTTTTCATTTACCGTATTGAGCATGTGAAAAAAGGCCTTAAATTCAGAGGCTCTCCATTGCCTACAGGAGGAAACCCAAACTCCCCATCAGGGCCTGATTTCCCAGATCACCTTCTGCTTTTCCCTGCATGTTCTTGGGGCTCTCAGGCAAGTTGCAATGCTCTTTGCCTTGTTTGTTTGATAAATGAACACCTCTTGGCTTTAAAGCAAATTTCCAGCATTCACTCCGCAACCTCTTCTCTCCAATACCCTCTATGAGTGTAAAAAGCAACACTCAATGTGTTTTGTCCTATTCTCTCACTCAACGCCACCGACAATCAACACAGAAGACGTCTGTGACCAAATGTGGGGATATCTCTCCCCATGACCAAGCAAGCGATCCGCACTGTGGCAGGCACTACCTGGGTGTTCTCCAATTGGATCCTGATGCTATCTACCCGGAGATAGCGTCAGATCCCACAGGCTGAGGGCTCAGTCCCCAGGACTGCCCTCCTCCCCAACATTAGTCACAAGTCCAGGCCTGTGGAACTTCTGACCAACCAGCTTCAGTTGGGGTTCTCCCTCTTTGGGTTCACAGAACTCAGGGAAACACGTTTAGTGATTCATTACAAACGATATTTTAAAGGGTACATATAAACAACCAGATGAAGAGAGAAAAGAGGCAGCGTCTGGAATGGTTCTGAACACAGGAGCTTCTGTCGCTGTGGAGTTGGGCGCGCCAACTCCCGGCATGTGCATGAGTTCTTGTTCACTTTCCTGTCACCCTCCGTGTGTTCAGCTCTCTGGAAGCTCCCCGAACCCTGTCCTCTTGAGCCTTTTATGGAGACTTCATTGGACAGGCATGACTGAAGCGTGGACAATCTTGTTGAACTGTGATGGGAGAAAAAGGACATGATCTAAACCCAGCCAGGCCCGTACGCTCAGATCCTTCCTGGCCTCTCTGTGTAACATTCCTCCCTCCAGGGTATGGGGCAGGACTCTCTCTGGAATGAGGGTCTTGTGACCCACAATCGGACTAGAGTCCCGTTTGGGCAGGTGAAGGGAGGACAGGAGAAAGAGAGAGGAATTCTGCTTCCTGTAACAGACACTGCGGAAGTTATGAGTCAGGAACCATGGACCAAAAAAAGACGTTATATATGGATATGTAAAAATCTCATAATAACACACACTTCTTGCCCCTGAAGCAAAGCTAAGAGACTTTTCCTTAATGTTCCCATAGTACTCAGTGAGCCTGTCTTTAGAACAGCAATTAACCTATTGTGTACCTGTGTGTCAGTGAGGAAACGGTGTTCCCTCCTGGAGACACTTTGTCAAAGGCTAGAAAATTGTTGTAGTAAGTATGCAAATCAATGCCCACTATGATGGCAGGTGTGCCGTCTTAGACCTGGCACCATCCAGCAGAGCACAAGCAGCACAACTAGGTGCGGTGGCTGTGAACCTTCACTCTGGAACAGCCTGCACTTACCTGTTTGCATGTCTGTCTCCACCGTCGTGCCATGGGCACAAACTGTATGTCACTAATTGTGTATTCCTAGTACCTAGCAGAACTCGTGGCATGGTTTTGGTTCTCAATAAATGCTTGTCGAATCGATGCAAAAATAAGTAAAATAGAAGGCAAGGATATTAATCACTGTAGAGATATCTCTTCAGTATAAGTGCGTTCCCACCCCAAGGATATTAGAAACTTTTGGGCTCATGTGTTTCCCAGTACCTACTGCCCTCTCCCTTTATGTTCCATTTGCTTTTTTCATTTTTTATGCAGAAGTCGTCTGTGGTCATTTTAGAAAAATTAGAAAATTGAGTAAGAAAATTATTTGTCATGCCACTGCTCAGGAATAACAACTATTGACATCTACTTTCCCAGATATTTTTCAATGCAAAAATTTATACATGAATGTGGGTTATTTTTAAAATAAATGTAATCATTCTCTTTAAGCGGACATTAGGCAAATGTGTACATGTGTAAATGACAAAGAAATAGCCACCTCTAAAGAGGATCTTCTTTAAGATGATAACTTCAAACAGTGGTGCAAGCTGCTTTGGGAGATGCTGAGTTCCTTGTTCCTAGATGTATTTTAAAAAACAAACAAAAAGATTAGAAAATTCCTCATTTACATGTTGTAAGGGTGACTCCTGTATCTGACAATAGTTGTATTAGAGAACTTAAGTCTGAGATTCTGATCCATTTGGAGAATTCTCATGGATTCCAAGGGGAACCCATGTTTCTAAAAGTGTCTGCTGTATTGAGAGCCAGAACAGACAGTGTTCTGCAGCCCTGTCTCAGCCAGCACGATGCTCAAAGGCAGCTGCTCAGAGGTTAATCCTTGAACACACTCTCAGGCTTACTTACACTTTTCAGGTTGACAGATGAGTTTTCGTTCCCACGACTTGTTATAGTCCAGTGAAGCCTAATGTAGTCATTGTGCAATTAGCATTAAATTAGTTATAGGATAAAATCAAACAAATCTGGCTTTTTGAAAAGGGGGACTTTCATACAAGGCCAAACTTAAGGGAAAGAAAGCCAGAGAACATTTCAACTCAAAAAGCAATTTGCTTTGCAAAAGGAAGTTGGAAAATTACAGCCCATCATACCTAATTACTGCACACATTTGCGTCTGAATGCGAGTTCTCCCCCCAAGGAACTGTCTCCAAGTTCCTTTCCCTTCACCTCTCAGCAGCCAGAATTCACTGCTGATGGCAAAACAGTCACTGGAGCAACATGATATTGTCCATTTCCTGACACGGTCGCAGGAGGTTCTGACAGATTGAGTGTTGGAGAGGGTCCTGTTCCAAGCGAAGTACTGGGCACGTGGTTATGAAAAATAGCATGGAGAACGTAGATATTCCCATGAAAGCTGAATGAACTCAATGTAGTTCTCCTGCAAAGTTCAAGGATTTAAAGGATATATGTAGCTACTACCCCTCCAAGAGAGGGAGCTTAATTCTGTTCCTTCTCCCCAAGTGGAGGCTAGACTTAATGACTTGCTTCCAAAAAACAAAGTATGGAAAAAGAAAATAGTAACTTCACGGTGGAGAAACATGCCAAACATCACTGTACTCAAGAGATAAACCAAGTAATCACATCATCAGTGATGTCATGGGGTCACTATGTACCCCAGATACGGAAAGGACCTCTGAAGACTGACAACCCCAGTCTGATGATGAGAAAAAAATCAGACAAACCCAATTGGGGGCCATTCTACAGGATTCCTTTTCACTACTCCTCGATACTGTCAAGGTTGTGGGGGAATAAAAAAAGGAAAGACTGAGAAACTATCACAAAGGTCCTTCTATTTCCTCACTGTTCATCTCTGTTAAGCCTGTTTCCATGATGGAGCCTTTCAGGCATCTCCTCCCTCTCCCTCAACTCCCATTAATGATTCTCACACATGGAATTCAGTTTGTACTTGACTATGAAACTTGTCAGTATGTCTGTGTCCTCCTTAGCTTGGTTTGCAGCTGGATTGAGAACTCCTATACTGGTGGCATCCTTTGAGTTCCCTTCATCTGTGGATCAACGTATTAATGAATATTATATAGTTTGAATAAACGATAGATCGAATGGATGTCTAGAAGGACAGATAAATGGACACTCTTGTCAAGTTCCTGCTTATGAGGGAAGTCATGACTCTCCACGGCTGCACTTAGTGACTTTCAACTAGTCATTGTCATTCACCTAGGAAGGGAGATGCCACTGGGTCTCTGAGTACTGGTGTTGCGGCTACATCTCTCGGATTCATTGAAAGGATCAAAGTCAAAAGCAACTTCCATCGTCATGACATTTACTTGACAATTCAACATAAAGCTGAATTCCAGAAAGGAGAAATGAAACAGATTCGTACTCCTTAAATGGGAGCATTGAACTAAGAGCTTATTGAGTATCTCCTTAGTTGTTGGAATTCAGCTCTGGCAATTAGAGAAGAGATGCCTGATGTCCTGTTTATGGGCTACGTGATCCTGCACAGCTGCAAGCACTTTTCTGGACTATTAAAATTGTAACTTAACTGGCTAATTGCCAAACATTCAGGTCTTTGGTTATTGAATCCTTTAATAGACTATTTTCTTTCCACTGCCCCGTTATACTATTTGGTCCTTGAAGTCTTGATTCGTAGTGGAATTTCCACCTTCACCCTTTGAAGCACTTTTTTCCTATTATCTTTCCCATTTATTTAACATTTTAACTCATTTATTTTATAAACCAGCCTGCTGACATTGATTTTCTGGCATCTTCTGGTTTTTT
>RJWJ010032227.1:0-18660 GCA_004363605.1 Indri indri
TAAGGGAGATATTTAGTCATAGAAAAATCTAACTGCACTAAAATAATTTTTTTGTGTTTTCTTGAGTCCTGAGAAAACATACTACAAATATTGAGGGCATATAAATTTAAAATCCCTATATAACTATGAATTCAAAGCACTGTAGATATCAATTCTCTTCCCTGCATATCAACAATGGGAAGAAGTACATGCTAATAGCAGCTGCTCCTCATAGATATGAATTGTAAGCCACCAGAACTTTCTCAGTAGATTATTGAAAGCCTACATGCATGTTAAGTTAGGATTAAAAATTTATTAGCTCTCAGAAGAAATGTAAATTATGGGATTTCCATAAAACACAGTCCATAAGTTGTCATTGTATAAAGTAAGAGCTTTTGACTATGACTAAAATTAGTTTGATGTTTCATACTTTCATATACCTAGTGCAAAAATTTCATGTTTTATGCTGCTATTGAAAACAGTACTCCATCTTTCAAAGTGAAGCATTAGGATATCAATAGACAGACAACATCCAAAATGCAACTCATCCTGTGAATTTAAACATTTTAAACCATTAAAACATTTGTAGAAGTCTGTGATTTTCATAATAAATGAAATGAAATAAAAAATTAGGCCTATGAAAGAGTTTTCTGAATTTTGTCGTAAGTTCAATGACTTTAGTGATCACTTGAGAGAGCAGCATGAAAGATTACGTTTCCTGCCCCCACCCAAAAAAATAGTGTCAAGAAAACTATTATCATTGAACTTGTGTATTTGAAACCATCTTTATTTGTGTTGAGTTTTTTTCTCATTTCAGTAAAGTGCTGCCTTCTTTAAACATTCAATTTAGGTTAGATAAAAGGTGTTGGTGAGCTCATTCCATCATCAGTAACCTAGTCTCAAATTAAACGCATTTTTTTTGTTTGTTTGTTTTGTTTTGTTTTGTTTTGTTTTTTTGAGACAGACTCTCGCTCTTTCACCCGGGCTGGAGTGCAGTGCATCATCATAGCTCACTGCAGCCTCAGACTCCTGGGTTCAAGAAATTCTCCTGCCTCAGCCTCCCGAGTAGCTGGGACCATAGGCACATGCCACCACGCTTGGCTAATTTATTTGTAGTCTTTGTAGAGACAGGTCTTGCTCTTGTTCAGGCTGGTCTTGAACTTCTGAGCTCAAGCAATCCTCCCACCTTAGCCTCCCAAAGTTCTAGGATTACAAGCGTGAGCCACCACGCCCAGCCTCAACACATATATTAATTGCAAGATGCAAGGTGGAACTATAATAAAGACTAAGACATTTTTCTTATGCTAAAGGAGTTCAACTTCTGGGAAGAAAGTTAAGACACACACAAATGCGATGGTAATACACAGCATATAGAGAGTCCTTCAAATCGTACCAAAATCCCCGGGAATGCGAAGTGGGAGAATCACCACTTCAGTGTAGGGAGGGAGCAGAATTAGGGAGATTTTATGCCTGAAGGAGGTTACATTTACACATGCGGAATAGAAACAAGCAGGGCAATCTGATTAACAACAAATAATAACAGCTGTACTTGTTGAGCATTATTAGCTGATTTAGCTGAAGCTTGTGGTAATTGGGGAATTAAGGCTAAATATTAGTCAGATTTGAGTTAGCCTTGAATGACATGCTTAGGTGCTTGAAGCCAGTTCTATAAACAGTGAGGAGCAATGTGATTAGGTGGTAGTGGGATATGGTGGCAACAGCTGAATGAGTTAAGAGGCTACTACAATTATACAGGTGAGTGGAAGCCAGACACTGTATTAAGGTGGGAGAGAAAAAGAAAGATGGATGTGAGTATACTGTGGGTTGACAGGATGCAGAATCCAGAGTCTAGATGGTCAATGGACTAGATGGGTTAGAGTTAAAGGTGACTCCAAAGTCAGTGGTAGTGAGAATAGTTCCTTTGAGGGAGAAAAGCTAGTTCAAAAGGTGTTAACACCCTTTGTGTCAAATTTTTGTGGACAAAGATAATTATTTTAAATTCAAGTCATCCATTTCTCATAAAACTAGGTCTTAGGCATTCAAATTTAATATTTTTTATGTTTGATTCTGTCTTTCCTCCACTTTGGTGCAGTAGACTTATCAAAGAACACATGTTATTATGTGGGTTTCACTATTTATGCACGTGCTGTGTCTCTCTAACTCTAAATCGTTAGGTTGCAGAGTTCCGAGGAGCCTTGTCAAGCCTGGTCTGGTCCTATGCTGGATCCATTTAATAAATGCGTCTGTTATCTGAGTACTGGTTTTCCATATCCATATTGGTATGGATTTAATTTATATAAAATCACTTTTAATTGCCCATGAAGAATGGATTTGTTCACTTTTTCTTCAAGACGAATAGTGCAGCGAAAAAGTAAAAGGCCTCATTTCCCAGGACCCAGTGGTTTAGGATTAGGGAGTGGAGACAAGGGCATTCTAGTGCCGACCATGACACCAGAAAACAGATTCATTCAAACTCTGTGATTTTAAGTTTCCTTCTCTGCAAACTGCAACTTATTAATCAGGATTTTTTCAGCTACAAGGGACAGAAATGCAACTTAGCCAGCTTATGTTATGTAAGGAATTTATCAATACAGTAAGATGGTTTATGGATGCCAAGGGCAGGGGGCGGCACCATCGGGGCTCTCTGGTGTCTATCAGAGTTGTTCTTAGACAACTTGAAACATTGCACTTCACCCCTCAGAATCTCTTCAGCCATTCCCTTTCTCCATAATTTAAAATCTAAACCCATAAGGATGCTATTCGCTGTCTGGGGGATGGGCACACTTGTAACTCAGGCTTGGGCAGTGCAAAGGCAATATATGTAACGAAAATGTTTGTGCCCCCATAATGTTCTGAAATTTAAAAATTTTTTTAATTTTTAAATTTAACAAAAAATAAAAAAGAATACTATTCAAAACCTGATACAATCTTTCCTCAAATAACCTTTTCAGTCTCATTTTAATAATAACCTGCAATTATTGAGCCCTTACTGCCTACCAGTATTGGTTTTAGAGGGAAACAGCCTGGATTAGAATTCCTGGTTCTACCCCTGCTAACTTTGTACTTGTAAAAAGCTCCTTAACCCCTGGAAGCTTCCATTTTCATCACTTGCAAAATGGGAATAATAACAACATCTGTCTTATTCCCCTTATTTCATTCAGTATTTCATGGTGAGAAACAGTCTCACATCTTATAGCTTTTCTTCATGACCCATTCTTGGACCAGAGTACAAAATCAAGCTATTTAAATACATGATTCCTCTCTTAGGAACCATGTACATAGGAGATGCAGTTCCCCAAAGGATGGGAGCCCAGACATGCAAAATACTTTGGCCAATGCAGAGGATATTATTTATTCAACTCCAAAATCTACATCTAGTAAATAATATCCATATTTGGCACATTCTTGACATCTGTTCTTTTGAAATGGACTGTAGATATTTTTTGCTTCTTTTGCTTGTCCTTCCAGCCTTTAATTTATCTCTTGAATCCTTCATTTTTAGCACTACCAAACTCCCAGGAAGTCTCAATTAGTTGAATATCTTAGCACCTGTTGCTTTTAGGAAAAAATAAACTGATATAACAGAAGTTGCTGTCTCCTCTGGCCTCCACGATAGCCACAGTAGAAGGCTGTGCTTCCCTAAACTATCTTGGCCCAAATTGACCATTTCAAACAGGGTCAAGACTCCTTGGTCAGCCTCCCCACTCTGAGCCTTGGAGGTGGTGGATTTCATGTTATCCAAAAAGAAGCAATTTCCTTACAGCTTTATTTTACCTGGACACATATCACAGCTCCAAAGTCCTTATTTAATTTCAGCTCTTCTTAATTAACCATTGACTTCTGTGCCCCAACCTGCTCCTCAGCTAATCTACACTTCCAGTTTAATGCCTACATTTCCACATCAGGGCACTCTTTCCTCAAAATTTCGTCTATGACATAATATCCCTATACCATTCACAAAGGCAGAGCTCAACTTCCTCTGCAAATCTAGGCAGAAAGGCAATAGAGATGGTTGGATCTCTTTTCTCTACAATTACCTACCAAATGTATACCTGGGAATGCAAATATACAGCAGAATTTGGCAAAAATCTTTGATGCTTAATGGTGCTTGGTTGAGCACTAACTCAATTGAAGACAAGCGATTTTCTTTTGTCTTCCTAAATAATCTATACAGAATCTTTAGTTTCTCTCTACCTGAATTTCAACACAATAGATCCAGTTATCCTTCCTGAGTCACTGTGGGGAGATATTTGATGGGGTTGGGGCCAGATGGGCAGATGATTGGGGAAGCATGTGCTCTAGACTGAATGCCATTGAAATAGCAGAGGTGATAATCAGCTGTACTCCTGCACTCAGACCCAGTGCTGCTTGGAAGGACTTCCCAGCAAAGGATTCTATGACCCTGACCACCCTGTTTCTGGAAGGAAATGTACTCAGGAGCATTGAGGGTGGGAAGGGATCTGATTCTCACTGAGGGGCCCACATGGCCATGCACTGCTTACAGTGATGCTCAGAGCAGTGCTACTAGGCTGAAAGTTGAGCTTAGGGCAACTGCGTGGCTATTCTATTTCTGAACAGCTTTTTATAATCAGGCTGATTATAACTTTAAACATTTTTTGGAAGGTATCATCAGACTGTGAGACTAAAAGAAATTGGCTTTCATCCTTCTGACACCTTTTTATTACTCCAAATCCTTATTTCATCATGTATTAAACAGATGGAACAGGTGCAGAGCCTTGTGTTTCCTGCTGAAAGAGATACTGATAAATATAAGGTACAGTCCTTGTCCTGAGAAAATAACAAGTGAGAGCTGTTGGTGGAGATGGGAGCGAGGTGAAAGACATGGCAAAAACAGATTAAGACATGCACATTTTAATTCAATTTATTATGCATCTATTTCATTCCAGGCACTATTCCAGGTAGTGGGAATATAGTATTAAACAAGACAGACAATATCCCTGTTTTTGTGGGTTTACTTCCTAATAGAGAAAACTTAAAATGCAAAAATAAAAATAAATAAGTTTAGCTAATTAGGAGTACTACAACCAGTTAAATAAATTGTGATACATAATATGTTGCCATGTATCATAAAAAGAATGAGGAAGCTCTTTATATGGTATGGAACTCTTTATGGATATGAAATAATCTCCAAGATGTATTGTTAAGTGGGAAAAAAATCAAGGTGAAGAAGAGAATTTACAGTATTAACATTATGAGACAATAAAGAAAATACTACATACTTGTTTGTATATGCTTGCATATATACAATTAACTGTTAAAATTAGTTGCCTCTGGGTTGAAAAATTAGTCAGGAGACAGAAATACTGTGTACCTTTACCCACTTATAGCTTCTGAATTTTGAACTTATATAAATGTATTATCTAATAACCTTTTTTAAAAAAAGGATGAAAGGTGAAGAAGTAGTGATAGAATAAATAATTATTTCTTAATAAGTTTTATTATAAAATGGAGTAGAGAAATTAGGGTAACAGCTGGAGGATGATGTAAAGGCCAGATAGATTTTTTTTTTAAGTTGGGCGATTATATACTGATAGAAATAATAAAGTGTAGAGGGGGGAAATGGATAATACAAGAGAGAGAGGACAATTGCTCTGTGTGAATAGGAAGTGAGGATGGGACCCAGTGCTTAAGGGAGGCCTCACTTGGGAACATGAACAGATACCACATGTAAAAGCAGGGATGACAAAATTCATCAATATAGAAGCAGACGGTTGGTAGATGTGATGATGGGAACATGTGGAATTCTCTTCTTATTCCTTATATTATATCATGAAATAAATAGCAAGCCGAGAGTGAAGAGCAGTAAATGGATATTGGAGTTAGTGGAGAGAGAAGACAGTGTGAGGTAGTCACTTAAGAGAATAAGGGAAGGAATCAACTGAGGAAGTATACTATTTCTGTTAGGCCACACATTCAAAGTGAGACCACTCATCATGGATTTGTATTTTTATCCAGCCAAATTCAGCTGCTTAGCTGTAGCTTCAGACCAGGTGGAAAGTTGTATGTAATAAAGCCTGGGGCAGTACCACTGAGAACAAGAAGGGGAGAGAAGGGCAGTGAAGTTTAGGGTAGGTGCAAGGGAGCAACTGTCATGAACTGAATCATCAAAGCTGGAAAAGGAGCATGTCTGAGAAGCTCCAGCCAAACCAACCTTCCCACAGAAAACTCTGGGAAAAATATAAAAGGTAACTACCTAAGGCACTGGAAAGAGAACAAACCAGGCAGAAATGGGAAGGGAATCAACATTTGGAAGAAGGGACCAACAGTGAGTTTCCTATTTTTGAAGGAACTGAGGCAGATCTCAGTTGGCAAAAGACAGTTAAAACTAAAGTAACCACTGTCTTATTAGTTCAAAGAACCAGAAAACAGGGTCACAGACAGCATCAGCTGCTAGAGTTAGTAGGAAAATTCTGGAGAGGATGAGCCAAAGCAGGAGAGCCCCAATTTTGTGGTGATTTTTTTTTTTTTTTTTTTGAGACAGAGTCTTGCTCTCTTGCCTGGGCCGGAGTGCAGGGGTGTCATCATAGTTCACTGCAACCTTGAACTCCTGTGCTCAACTGATCCTCCTGCCTCAGCCTCCCAAGTAACTGTAGCTAGGACTATAGGTACACACCACTACACCTGGCTAATTTTTCTATTTTTAGTAGAGACGGGGTCTTGCTCTTGCTCAGGCTGGCCTTGAACTCCTGAGCTCAACCAATCCTTCCACCTTGGCCTCCAATTACTGACGTGAGCCACTGTGCCCAGCACCCAATTTATTGTTTAAATGCTGCCCATATCTCTGGCTGATCCATGAACTACATACAAAGGTCAGAACCCAAGCAAGACTAAGGCTAAAAGAGCTCAATAGAACATGGTTACTTGTGTTGATCCACATCCTTTGAAAGCATGAGGTTCCCTCCTAAGTTCTTTGTTTGCTCTGTGTTTGGACTATCATTAATGAAAGGCATAGTCAGGTGAGAAACAGGGCTTGGTACAGTGTTCAAGAGTCTTATTGACCTAAATGGAATCACAAAATTCACATGTCTGCTAGTTAACTTGGATGTTCCTTTCCACTGAATATGCTTTTGTAAGTGGTATAATCCTCTTCCCCTTTTTTTCTCCACCATGCCCCCCACATTCATATTAATACATACAACATTCAAGGTAAGTATTGTGGCTCCTAGGTCACAAAAAAGCAACAAACACATGTTAAATGTGGTTGTGGTCCCCATCATAAAGAGCCCTGAGGGTCCTCCTGAGTAAGAAACAGAAAAAGATTCAGGGCAAAGACAAATTAATTTTGCATGGGTATCCTTTCAGCTCTCTCACACAGCACTCGCAGCCTGCCTCCCCAGCCTGGGCCACAAGAGCACACAGACATGCCGAGTGGGAGAGGGAAGCCCCATTAGCAGCCAGCCTGGGTGTTGAACACAGATCCCAGCAAACAGATTCATTCTCTCCTTATCAGACATTAGATGGCAGGTAAGTTGCTTTTCTCTCTTGCACACGGAGAGCAAGTCTCCCACAGAGATAGGAGAATGATATTCGAGGAACTCTTGAACAGAGATATCAAAAAAGTTTGTGATAAGCGTTTTTTCCCCCATTTCCCTAAAGCTTTGAGTTGGGGTTAACTCTATGCTCCCAAATGGTGCTGAGGGGGCTACCATTGTCAACCTCTTCTTGCTGTTCCCCAGATGTTCACATGGTTTACTTCCTCACTTTCTTCGGGCTTCTGTTCAAATGTCTCCTCATCAGAGAAGTCTTTTCTTTCTTTCTTTTTTTAACATTGTGGTAAAACTTACATGACATAAAATTTACCACCTTTACCATTTTAAATGTGCAGTTCAGTGGTAGTGAGCACATTGACATTGTTGTGCAATCATCACTACCATTCATTGCCAGAACCTTTTTTATCTTGCAAAATTGAAACTCTGTACCTGTTACACACTAACTCCCCATTTCTCCTCACCTCTAGTCCCTGACAACTGCCATTTTACTTTCCATCTCTATGACAGACAGATGTTTCTGGACCACTATCCTATATAAACTAAAATGTTTCTGACTCCAGTCATTTTCTAGACCCTTAATCCTGTTTTATTTTTTTTCTAATTATATTGATCTCTACCTGACACATAGAGCTGTTTTTCTGTCTCCCTCCACTGGAATGTATGCTCTTCGAAGGCAGGACTTTTATTTTTGTTCACTGCTACATCCTCAGAACCTAACATAGTACCTGGCAAGTGTCTGAGCACAAATATTTGTTGGCATGAATAAGTTTCAAGGGGAAAAGTGTTCATATTGTATTAGACCCTGTTCTAGAGGATGTGTCTTCTCCAGCCGTTGAGTCCTCAGTTCTTTGCCCTTGTTTCTTTCCAACCATTAGTCTTCTACCAGTACAAATTTTTTCTTAGTGCAGCTTTGATTCCCATTTCTTATCTTTTATTGCCACTCCAAGTTCTTAGTCTCTGTTTTAGTCTGTTTTGTGTTGCTATAACAGAATACTACAGACTGCGTAATTTACAAAAGAAAAGAAATTTCTCACAGTTCTGGAAGCTGGGAAGTCCATTATCAAGGTGCTGGCATCTGGCAAGGGCTTTCTTGCTGAGTTTTCCCATAGCAGAAGGTGGAAGGGCAAGAAAGCAATAAAGAGCAACAGATAGAATTCCCAGACTCAAGCCCTTTTACAATTAGCATTAATCCATTCATGAGGGTGGTGCCCTCATGACTTAAACTCTTTCCATTAGTCCCCACCTCCCAACGCGGTTGCACGGGGGTTACATTTCCAATGCATGGTTTTTGTAGGACACCTTCAAACCACAGCAGTCTCCTTGCCCTTCCTCTATAACCTCCTGAAAACTGTTACCTCTGGTCCATTGATGTCTCTAAGATACATAAACATACTGACTATATCTTCCTTTCTAGCCATGTTTATTAGTATTACCTTGAATGAACACTTAAAGTTTCTGGAGTAGAGACAGATTGTTATTATTATTGATTTAAAAGGAAATAACAACTCTATGGTTCCCCATGCCCTGATTCTTTCCCATGGCAGGGGGGATGCAACAAATTTGATGTTACTCTACAAATACAGGGCTTATGTTGTCAGAAAGCAATGCCAAATAAAACAAAATAAAATAAAATCAATCTAGGCATTTATATAAAAGAGAGAAAGGCAGCTGTCCCCTTCCCTACTGAAAATCTCCTTGGAGATGGAATGGAAAGAATCCCAAATTTTCATGTAAATAAATCTCTCAGGGGAAAGATAAGACCATTATCTCCAGTTTTACAACACAGGGATACCTCCTTGGTCCTGGCTGTCATCCAATGATTGAACTATAAAAACATGCCTCCTTAGGTAAAATCTCTCTGGAATTATCTCCTTATTTAATTCATTATAAATTACCTTTCAGGACTTGCTAGAACCAAGTTTCAATAATATTTGTTCAGAGAGCCCTAGTTGTACAGAAACAAAAAAATATTTTCTCTTCAGCCCATTTTACCCTCCAAGTTTGCTACTATCCATCAAAGACATAATTGCAAGCAATAGAAACCTACTCTGACTGATTTAAGCTGAAGAGGAGTCACTAGGAAGCCTAGACAGCTAGACGTGGGAACCAGGCAAATGCAAGGGAACCTGGACAGCACTGGGATCCCTCCACAGCAGTGTCTGCTGGAACTGATGATGAATGCCAGACACCACAGCCACCCAGCTGCTGTTAGCTGTTACCTGCCAATAACTACCTTGGATGCCACAGCAGAACTTCTACTACTGCTATTGCCACCACAAGAATAGGTTAGGGAATCCATCCTTTATATTATTGACTTTCAGTTTAAACTCTGGGGCTGGAGCATCTGATTGGTTGAGACTAGGACATGTGCTTCTGCCCTAGCTGCATAGAAGGCCAGGAAACTGCATCTGTTTTAGATTCTACAGTGGGTAATGGGCTCTGGTTATAGCTAAGACTTATACTATGGAGAATAGGTCAAAAAAAAGTGATACTGGGCAGCCACAAAAAATAACAATAATTTCCATAATAATTTCAATAACAATAATGTCCATAATTTTGCTACTCTACCTACATTCCTTATCTCAATCTTTATCTACATCCATCCAAATGCATAAGTCAAGGTCATGCTGAAGGCCTGTTTCCTAGGCTACAGAGCGGGGACTAGGTCCTTATTCTTCCACCTAGGGGAAAGTCCCCTGACTTCGGGCAGAGAGTGCCACGTGCATGCACACATAGATGTCCCTCCGCTGCCCACTGTAAAGGCCACCAAGAAGCGAATCCCAAATGCATAAGCCAAGAATCACGGCATCGTCTTTGAATTGTTCACTCCACATCCAATAGATCTTATAGTTCTGTTGCTTCCTGCAACCCCCTCGAGCATTTCTTATATCTATTCTTTTATCTCCGTCCCCATTACCATGGCCACAATTGGGCCTTCATCATTTCCTCCTTGGATAATTGCCATAGTATCCTACTTGGTTCCCCTGAGCCGGGCTTCATCCCCTGCAATCAATCTTCCACACTGCTATCACGCAGATGTCTTTCTAATATTTGATCACATTCTTCCTCTACTTAGTCTGTCAATAATCATCACAATAATCATCACATTCAGAGTAGAATTTAGGTTATTGGAATGGCAGACAATACTACTTTGATCTACCCCCTTTTCACCTGCAACTTCTTTCAACATTCCACTATATGAACCCTTCACTACCACAGTGAAAAAATACTTGTTCTCCAAATGTATAATGCTCTCTTACATGTCACATCTATGCATGTGCTGTTGTTGCCTCTCCCTGGAAGAGAGGTCAGAGAATTCTTTTATGGAGAGAAATGTAGGAAATGATCAGAGAGTAACCTTCTTGTTTCTGCAGTTTTCTCAATTTCCTTCATCTTAAAGTGCTCAGTATGCCATGGTGTGACCTCTGAGAAGGGACATTATATTGAGTGAAGAAAGTTAAGGTCACATGCAGCTCTTTATACTTTACCCATCTCTGTATTTTTACGTATCACTCATCTCTGTATTTCTGATATTTTTTTAACCCCAAGCTGTATTAAGTATTAATCTTGCCAATTAAAAAAACAAACAGCCAGTCTTGTGAAGTGGTAGAGCAGGATTTGATCCAGGCTAGATAGGATTTTCTATGTTCTTAATAACTATGTTACTATGACACAATTATATAACAAGCATGCTTACATGAAACATTAAGTAACTTTAACATGTATATGGTACTTTATTATGTAGATATAGTGTAATTTTATTCATAAGTTATTTATTTTTAAAAGACCTTTTAAAACAACTTTTGAAACTTTTTATTATGGAGCTTTCCAAATGTATACAAAAGTAGAGGAAATGTATATAAGGAACCCTCGAGTATCTATAACCCAGCAACTTCTTCTTCTTTGTAATCATCTTTTTCTGAAGATACAGAAAAAACTTTATGGATATCTGCATTATGATCCATTCACCATTCTCAGCAACTTTAATTACACTTTAAAATCCTCTTCCAATTAATAACAGAGTTATTTATCAGAGTTTCACAACTATCTGTGGCAAACTTATTTAAAATATAAATCCCCTAAGATTTTCTCTGTCCCCGTAACAACTCAAAAATATAAAAATCCTGGGCAAAGAACTACAATGATAGTTTTATATATATATATATATAAAGCTATCCGTGTGCCTAGTTAAAGAGTTGAGTAAAATAGAGATCAGAAAAGAAAATTTGGAAAAAAGGATCTAAAAGTTGTATCCACACTTACCATTTTCTTTCAAGTCACATCTTTTGTTTTAAGCATCTTTTGGTCAAGTGAAAATAACTCAGGCGGCAGATGCTGGCCAGTTCCCTATTTCAGTGCCTCCACATAGCATCCTCCTGGAGGTGCTTTGCAACTTAAAATAGTGCTCTTGTCCAATATGTGGCAGCATAGAACTTAGAGTCCAGGACCATGAATCAGGCTAGAAAACAAGATGAATGGAGTACAAGCAGATCAGAGAAGACAACAGGAGACAATGGTTCGACATAATGGTGATTCAGAACCATGGACAGTGATGTATGTACCCGCACCTCGCTTATCACCCCCACTGTGCATGGTTTGCTCGTATAGTGTCTGTTACTGTGCATGGGGCAGGGTGGGGGGAGTGAAAGTATAGGCAAGGTTCAGAGGCCAACTGTGGAGGCCAGTCTTGCATCCACATAACTCAGGCAGAGGCATGATAAAGGCTGTAAAATCCAAAAACAGATATCCAGGAGTCACACTTCGGGAAAGGAAAAGTCAGATCTGAGGACCAAAGGAAGGATTAGGATACAAACTAAAATTGAATGAAATATAAAAGGGAACACATTTAGACTTGAGGACTAGAAACAGGACTTTCAGGTGCAGACGCAGTCAAGCAGGTCTACACATCAGGGCATCTAGAGAAGGTCTTCCTGCCCTTTGATCTGAATTCAATTCAATATAAATTGATTCAAACCCATAGTGCTAAATGCATGCTAATAATAGTGAGATCATGGTTTTAAGCAGTAATCCTGATGTGGACAGATAAGAGCTAACAGATTTGCACTGCTCACAGGTGTAAACAGGATTGAACAGATGCAATCGATTACACTTGTGGCCTAGGTCCTCTGGAGCCCTCATGGTCTTGACATTGGGAAGCAGATATCTTAACTCACTACCAATTCTTTTGCACTAAGAATTGGTGCAAAAGAAGATAAAGAAAACATAATGAGAAGAAGAGAGAAGTAGTCAGGGAAGGCAAATTGATGAGTACTGACATGATTATTCCTACCCTCACCTTTGGTATTTCACTGTAACTTTTTTTTTAAATCTCTCAAGACAAAAAATGGCTTCAAATGGACCTGCTTTAGGGAGAAGACTACAAATGCATATGTATATGTGTGTACGTATGCATATAAGTTGAGAAGAAGTTTTGATTTTTACCCCAAATGAATAAAAAGGGTGCCAAAACAGGTGGGAGAAATAGACAAGTAAGCACAGTATATAGAAAACAGTTTTTTCCATTCAAGAAGAAAATCTTCGTACAAGAAGAGAATCTCCATATTTTCCTTTTAAATATTTTAAATAAAGGACAGTATTTTTAGAAGGAACAAACCAAGAGTACAATGGGTAAGATTCTCAACATCAGAAGCTCCTTTCTCCAGGATTGACAATGCTGCCAAACTAGTGGGAAGAAACAGTAAACAGAAGTTCAAGAATTTGGCAAATAAGCGAGCAAAAGACCATATACCTACTTCATTTTGCTGCATTACTGGCATAATTATCATGGATACAAATGTCATCTGGCACTGGCATAAGTCTCTTCATCAACCTCTGTGATGGATTTGGTATGACATAACTGACTACGTGGAGGTCCTTAAACTTCTTTGATGTTCCATGTGTATTTTTCCAAATTTGTGTTTTGTTGATTATAGAATATCTTCCTAGATAAAAGACTCATTCTCTAGTCAGAGATATACAGGAAACTATACTTCTGCTAAAACCACATTCAGGTTTTGCCTAACATCTTGGAATAATAAGGGCCAAGCCTGGACCACAGTGATTTTTCTTCTGCAGATGCTACTATCAGGGACTTTGAGTCGACTCCTAGATTAGAGTCAGCAAACATTTTCTGTAAAGGGCCAGATAGAAAATATTTTAGGCTTTGTGGGCTACCTCTTCTTCTCTGTTACATATTATCCTTTTTTATTGTTTTTAACCACAATTTTTAAATGCAAAAACATTCTTAGTTTATGATCTCTCTAAAATTAGACCATGAGCCAGATTTGGCCCACAGGGCATAGTTTGGCAACTTCTGCAAGGAAAAAGGTTAGAGGAAGATTAGAGTAGCTTGGCCCAAAGAAAGTATGGGGAGGAGGGCACATCACTGAATCCAGGGAAATATAAATAACTTTCCAAAGAAGATATGATACTCCCTTTCTCAAAAAATGGTATGGCCATACTGTCTATAGTTTGGTTCCTTTGACAACTAAAATTATTTTGTTCCTTGGAAAAGCATATGATTTGTCCATTCCATGTGAGCAATGATATTTGCAGAAGTAAACTGATAAGAAAGACTGCCGACAAACTCAAGTGAAGTATTCACTACCCTCCTCGATTTCTTCCTCACATCAGAGCTATTTAAGCAACAATCCAAGAGAAGAAAACTCTCCTTCTATATTATGTTGGAAAATAAGTTACATGTATATGTATGTGTATTTATATATAGAAAATATATAAAATGTATGTGTGCTTACATAAGAATGATATATAAAATATGTGAATATATAATAAATATATAAACATATATATTTCCTCTAGTTCACAGTTCCCACTTTTGTACAACGCAGTTTTCATACATAATTTCAAAAGACATATAAAGGTGCTAATGTAGTATAATAGATGAGCAGGAATGGTTTGCACAGCCATCTAGATACACCTCCCCCATAAGATACTGGACGTACCCAGTAATGTAGCCAAGAGGTCTCCAGTGTCACTGTACAGAGCAGTATTCATATCTGGAGTTACAAGGGCTCTCCATTTGCCTGACTACCATCACCAATGTACACCTTACCCCTTTCCGTTAAATCAATCAATCAATCCTCTTGGGGAAGAAAATTTTTTATAAATATATGTATTTAGATTAATTAAACTCATTGTCAAGGAGGTAACACTGCCTGCTACAAATGGATCCCGTATGTGCTAATTACCTTACAGAACACAGAAGCTATAGAGAGATTAGGGTGATGACTTGGATGGATGAACAAATAGGTCAGCTAGAGATGAGTGAACTGATTTGTCTAATATTAGAAGTGAGCTCCATAAAACCCCTGCCTGAATGAAATCATTCAATTGCTTTTGCAGCTCTAGAAATTCAAATATGTTTTAAATCTCCAGTTTTAAATTTTCATATATTTGAAAGTCTTCTGCCTCTAAAGAACTACCAAATATGTAGTAACACACTCTTTCACAAAACTGCATTCCTAGAGGTTTATAATTCATCAAAAGATTCTCTACCATCCTGTATGGCTTTCATGATTTCCCTAATACCTGTTGTAAAAAGGCTCTAAACATGAAAATCGTCATCAACTGCATGGACTGCAATCATGAACAAGTGCCAAAATGTTTTAAAGATGTTCTTCCATAACATTTATCAAGAGTATCAAGAGACTGGACTTTGTGATTTGAGTAGATAATATAAGGCCATAAGTTAAGCTGCCAAGACAGAGGATTTGCTGATCTAGGAATCAAGGGACATAGACTCTTAGTTCATTTCTGCCTTAAGGGGCTGTGTGAAGCTAAGACATTTAACACCTCAGTGCCTCATTTTTCTCCTTTTATGTAAAATTGACTTCACATGCTAATATCTATATCTCAGTTAACACTAACGCTATCTAAAAGAAGGAAAAGAGGATTTTTATGTTATGTTCTGCCTGGCTTTCAAATGCACCTGTCTCAATCTTCATCTGAGACCCGCAAAAATAAAAATGCCAAATTTAGTGATAAAATGAGAAAGAATATAAAGGAAACACAATGGTGTACTACTTAAGTAAATGGTTTAATGGAATTAAACATTTCTATATAATTAATTTTATTAATATTATTGGTCAAGTAAAAACAGAAAGCTAAGATATTGAGCAATCTGATTTGGTTTAACGTTCTTTTTTTTTTTTTTTTTTTAGGCAATCGAATATCATCTCTATATGCACTGCCCAGACATCTCATCTCTGTGATGAGAATTAGGTCAAAGAGAGTTTAAATAAGACTAGTTTTACCACCACAGGAAAAACAGAAGATTACCCAGTCAAAATGGGGTAATCCAGCATTTATACATGTCTGGACCTAGCTTTTAACTTGCTTGTCTACTTTTTTTTTCCCCTTTTACTTTTTAGAGGGAGGCTGAAGGTCCTGTGATACCAAGTGGAGGAAAAAATGTTGAAATTTGATGAATCACTTATTTGCACCCACAGACTGGTAAAGACTGAGGAATTCAGCTTACGTGGATTTTCTGATAAAATCAGATTTCAGATATTCTGCCCATAGTGTTCATAAACCATGGAAATGCATAAACTTCATCTTCTAACTATATGCCCAATTTGGGGGCAGAAATACAATTACTGTATTCGAATGTTATCATAAGAGAGGCGTTAGGAAGAATCTGCCTTAAAAGAATCATTTCTATTGATTGCTAAAATTCTACCACAAATAAATATTCCTCTTTGGTAAGCACTGCTCTTTGAGGGCAGATCTGTTCCTTCATCAGGTGAAAAGGAGATGGAAAGCTTGTTGAGTGGGTTAAGAGAAAGTGTAAATGAGCACAATAGACGTAGGGGAAGTCTTACACCTCCTAATCTTGACCAGTGCCATTCCTCTGGTTGGGAGGCAGGAGGAAAGTGCCCCTTCGGTCTCTGCTCCAGCCTCTCCCCTACCCAGTGTATCTCTAAGCAGTTCCTAGTTATGCCAGTGAGATGAGGGACATGGTTTGGTGAAAAGATCACTGGACTTTGGAACAAGACGCCTGGTTTTAGACCTGTCTCTCTAAGAACTAATTCTTGGAATGGAGGTAGTGGGTGAGAGAAAAGTGGCCATGATTTGTAGTATTTGCTGGTTTCCGTGATGTAAATATTCCCACCATGACCTGTTTTAAGCTACCAGCATGACATCAGTGATTGTGGAGTTGGGAAGAGATGTGAAGTGGCTCACTATCATATTGCCACCATGCTGATATGTGTAACTAACCTTAAGAACATAGGTAATAATAAAATGTGGTGAAATAATTAGGAAATGAGTTCTAAGTACTTTCTATTTTTGTGTGTGTGGAGGTGGCAGGTATGTTCATAATAGCTAAATTTGATTGAATTACCATAGGTCACAGTTTTTTTTAATTGAGCTATAATTGACATATAATAAACAGCATGTATTTAAAGTGTACAATATGATACATTTTGACATATGTATCCACCAAAAAAAAAATCAACAAAATCAAGACAGTGAACGTATCCATTACCCTCCAAATTTCCCTTGTGCCCCTTTATAATTCTTCCTTCCCGGCTCTCCCACCCCCACTCTATTCCCAGGCAAACACTTATCTGCTTTCTGTCACTTTTTTTTGTTGGAGATGGGGTCTCCCTCTATCACCCAGGCTGGAGTGCAGTGGCATGACCATAGCTCACTGCAGCCTTGAACTCCTAGGCCTAAGTGATCCTCCTCCCTCAGCCTCATGAGTGCTTAGGACTACAGGCATGCACCACCATACCTGACTATCTTTTAAATTTTTTTTAGAGATGGGGTCTTGCTATATTGCCCAGGCTGGTCTCAAACTCCTGACTTTGAGAGATCCTCCTGCCTTGGCCTCCTAAAGTACTGGGATTACAGTACTGTGCTGGGCTCCTCTGTCACTTTAGATTAATTTGAATTTTCTAGAATTTTATATAAGTAGAATTATACAGTATGCACTTTTTTTTATCTTGTTTCTTTCACAGCCTAATTATTTTGAGATTCATCCATGTTATTGTATCAATAGTTTCCTTGTTTCTTTCTTTCTTTCTTTTTTTTTTTTTTTTTGAGACAGAGTCTCACTCTGTCACCCAGGCTGGAGTACAGTGGTGTCATAATAGCTCACTGCAATGGCAAACTCCTGGGCTCAAGCAATCTTCCTGCCTCAGCCTCCCGAGTAGCTGGGACTATAGGCCTGTGACACTGCACTCAGCTAATTTTTTCTATTTTCAATAGAGACAGGGTCTCGTTCTTGTTCAGGCTGGTCTCGAACTCCTGAGCTCAAGTGATCCTTTGATCTTGGCCTCCCAGAGTACCAGGATTGCAGGCGTGCCTATTTCTTTTTATCGTTGAGTGGTAGTATTCCATTGTATGGATATACACCCATCTACACCCATGATTATAATTTGTTTATCCACCCATCTATTGATACATATTTGGGTTTTTTCCATCCTAAAGTCCACTGATGCTCTTTTCATAAAAAAAAAATCATTTTTAGTCTTTGGTATACAGTTTTTATTGCTATGTATTCAAGTTCGCCAGTCTTCTTCTGCAATGTCTAATCAGCTGTTAATCCAATTTAGTGTATTTTTTCAACTCAGACATTGTAGTTCTCATCTTTAGAAATTCTATTTGGGTCTTTTTATGTCTTCCATGTTTATAATTAAATGTTGAACACATGGAATATAGTTAAAATAACTGCTTTACTGTCTTTCTTGCTAACCTCTGTGTCTGTTCTGAGTTTGTTTTAATTGACTGATTTTTCTTCTTGCAACTTCTCCTTTTCTGCTTCTTTGTATTCCTCATAATTTTATACTGGATGTGGTGAGTTTTACTTTGTTGAGTGCTGCATATTTTTGTATTCCTATAAACTTTCTTAAGCTTTTTCTAGGCTTGAGAAAGTTTGTAGGAAAATTACTTGAACACAGTTTGTTCTTTTTGGGTCTTGATTTTAAGATTTTTTTTAAGGTGGGGCCAGAGCACCGTTTAGTCTAAGGTTAATTATTCTCCTCCACTGAGACAAGACCCTTCTGAGTATTCTACCCAAATTATTAGTTTGTTTCCAGCCTGGCTGGTGGGAACAGGCGCTATTTCAGTCCATGGGTGAGCACAGAGTACTATTCCTTCTAACCTTTTTAGGTAGTGATTTTGCTAGCCTCAAGCAATTTTTTTTCCT